>JAULBU010030476.1:0-37349 GCA_032358235.1 Odonthalia washingtoniensis
CGGCCGAGCTGAATACACTAGCCTTTGCCAACTCACACTTTTCGAACTACCGAATTGCTCATACCGACTCTGCGTTTGCAAATCGAAGGGAACAACCTATCGATAATTTATGTTATGTATTTATGGGCCCAGCTGCTCTTTTATTGGATGGCATCGCAAGGCAAGGTGTCAGTCAGTATGATGAAACTATCGGCGTTCAACACCAACGTTACGAGCAAAGTGGTTTCCGTGATATGTTTTTCCGATGGATTCGTATGATCAAAGCTTGTGCCGAAGTTGACACAAAGCATAAAGCGGTACTACGAAGCACGGAGATATCGTGTACATGGCCTGTAATGATATTACGAAGGAGCTATTGAATAAGAAGGAAAAATAGGGGGTGCTTGACATGGACGGAAAGAAAGAGGATGAAACAAGAGCAGGTCTCATGGAAGTTATTATCGACACGATTACAAAGGATACTCCAAACGAGGAGGTGGTTCGTGAAGTGAAATTTCTCTCGGACATTCAGCTATGGGAGAGGATTGAAAAAGAGACGGTAGTTGTATATGTGAATCGTTTTAAGAACGCAGTGGCCAGATATGTCAATCAGACGGACGAGCTGAGTAATTTCGCGGATCGTCAGCTTGCGATAATACTTCTTCGCAATGAAAAGATATCATCGAATACCATGAACTTGGTGACGTTTCAATTATCCACTAATGAAAACTAAGCTGCGAAAATAAGGGACACAGTCGAAGTGTCATTAAAACGTGATGAGGTAAAAGCAATTACGGGATTATTAATTGGAGCACATTATACAGGTGATAAAATAGAGCGCAGGATTGCGGATAAACTGGAAATGGCCACGCAGAGAGCGACAAACAATAATAGGTCTATATTCAACCTTGAAGAGGCAGCTGAATCGCGATCACAGGTAAATTCAGAGAAGGCGCCAGAAGAGAGAATACAGAAGAATACGTCATATCTTGTGAAACGTACGTACCAATACCCAGCACGACGTGGTGGTGATCGAATTCAACGAATAAAGGCCGAAAAAAAGTGTAGAGGTTGCGGAGAGTTAGGAAACTGGTTTCGGGATCATCGAGAATGCATAGGTAAGGTTCAGATGAATGACGAGGAATGGAATTATGAGGAATTGCGCAACAAAAAACGGGAACATGAAATCGATAACAGCGTACGAGGCAATGAGAACAGAAAGGTAAACTCGTTTTTTCATCAAGGGGGTAAGTATAGCACCGTACTTTCCCCAATCCGATGTTGGATGAGAGGTGCACCGAATTTAACTTGGAGGTATCACCGACGGGACTCCGCTTTTCGACGCCTTGGCCATACCCTGAAAGTTTCGAGAGACAAGAAAACGATACAGGCACGGGTGGGGTGTAGGTTTCCTGAACGCGAGGAGCATCAAATGGTCATGGGACCTAATAGTGGAATATGAGAATGGAAATCCAACGGTGATGACGTTTGATCTAGTAGAAGGCGAATACCCATTGATTGTTAGTCTTGATGTTAAAAGTTACGCTGATACTATCAACAGAGGTACGCCATCTCGTATTATATTACAGAGACTTATGTATACGAGTGAAAGATCTTCTATACATTTATTTCAAAAGATAAGGACGGAAAGGACAAGATTCGTTTTGAGATTGTGCCTCATGGAGGAACCACGATGTGTACATTAATGGGAAATGCAGGGCGACTACTAAAAGTAGCTGCGGTGAAAAAGTGCACCGCCCTACGCATGCAACATCTGATGAGATGAAAAAGTTGTTTTCGGACGCGTCCGTCTCTTTGAAAATCATAGAAGACGCTTGTGATAAAGTGTATGGTGCTTGCGACATATGTGTTTCAAGTGGTAGACCACGACAGACAAAGAAGATTTAATTGTCGCATGTGAACAAGGCTTTAAATAAAGAAATTCGAGCCGACTATACGGTAGTCTATATTAGGGAGCAGAAGAATTTTGTACTAAACATAGTTGATGTTGGCACAAAGTATAGCGAAGTAGTTATTGCAGATTCACGAAGCGCGATGCTACTGATGGAGTTGATCGAAAACGAGTGGTTGTACCACCATGGATCCCCGAAGCACTTCGGAGCGGACCGTGAGTTTTGCAGGACCTTCTTCGAAATATTTCCTGAAGTACACAATGTCGAACTTAAGCCCCAGTCGGCCTGTGTGTCACACAGGAACGCAACGGTGGAGCGGAACAATGCTGTTTTCAAAACCGTATTAGAGCGTATTGCGCGAGAAAAACCAATGCAGCAGTTTGAACTATAGTCGCACGGGCGTCATTTCTAACTAATCTGTTTTACGGTAGTTCTGTTCTCAGCGCATTTCAAATGGCTAGAGGCTATGCGCCGTACATCCTTGGTATACCATCTAGTGTCGTCACGGCTGAGCTACTAGACATGTATATTGAAACCATCACAGCTCAAGCGCTACTGTAAGCGATTACTTCCAGAAACAACAACGCGATCCCGAGGTTGTCATTTGCAGAAGGTGATCGGGTGTAGGTGTTTTATAAAACTTCTAAACAAAACGAAAGGGTAAGATGGGTAGAAACGCGCATGATAGAAGCGGAGGAGCACAAACTCAAATGCCGCCGTTAGGGTAGAGGTCCACCGATGATGGTCGGGTAAGAGCACGTGCGCCTTGAATCAAAAGGGAAGCTGTCCGAGGAGTTGTTCAACAAGTCGCCCTAGAATTAGTTGTATTAGAAAGTGTATGATCTGATAGATGGGGACAAGGTAACGGAAACGAATAGCAATGGGGACAACCCTGAATCTGTTCAGAATATGAGCGCGGATACCGTAGACGGGGTAACGCCGAATACGAAAGCAGTCTCGGAGTCCGCAGTTGTTGACGATCCACCCCTATTCACACAACTTCAATTTACAACCCGCTAATGGACGAAGTATTTGGTGAAGAAAGCTGTAGCATGCCCACAACGAACAGTACAAAAACATTTATGTCAACTATGAAGTCGGTCAAGCACGAAAAAGATGTTGGTATTATGTTTGGAGCCGTTCTCAGGGTAGGCAAGGAGCTAACATCGGATGAGCAGCAAGTTCTGGAGCAAGTCTACGGTGTAGTGGGGCGTGAAAAGGTGACACGGAAAAGATGAAATGCGCACCACAATGATTACTCGACAAGGCGGTCAGAAAAGAGTTGAGCACGAACTGGTTGGATGCGTATGTTGCCGTGCGAGAGAAATAGTGCCAAAAAATGCCAACGTTATCTCGTCTCTTTTTGTATATAAGATCAAGCAAGAGACATTCGGCATGAGAAGGCTAAAAGCTCAGCTATTGCCGCACGGAAATAGGGATATAATGAAGAACAGCGTTAGCAAGGACTCAGCAACCGCTAAATTTGATGTTATTAGGCTATTATGTAGCCTACCTACTATATTGAATTTAAGGGTAAGATGCCTCGACATTCAAGGTGCCTATCTTCATAGCGGACCAATTCAAAGAGAGATATTTGTCCGACCGCCGGCAGAATGTGGTGTTTCGTGAGGAACTATATGGAAACTGGTAAAGCTACCCTACAGTATTACTGGAGCTGGGAGGCAATGGGCAAGAGTATTTGAAAGATGGTTGATGACGGAAGCGAAGTTTGAACGCGTGTTTTGAGTGCCACAGATGTTAATAAAATGGGGGCATGATGAAAAGATCGTGATGATCATGGCAAAAGTAAACGACGATTTGTTGATGGAAAGCACCAAAGATGAAATGGATTTGTTTACTAAGCATATCTCGACACATTTTCCCATAAGCAAGGCAATAGTCCACAGCAATATCAAGTTCAACGGCAGCTATATCACTCAAGAGCGTGCTGAGACAATGAGTATATCTATGGCATGGTACCTGAAGGAAATTGAATCGGTATCGATATCAACAGAACGGAAGAAGCATCGGATGGAGCGAGCAACGGAAGGATACATGCATGCATTTAGATCTTTGACTGGAGAATTTGTCTAGATTGGGTATAGCGCCGTGCCGTATTCGCCATACATTGGTTCTTGGATGAGACAACTCGTTCCCAGGTTGGAGGTAGAGCATATCGTACAGGCGAATGGCATGTTGGAGGATACTAAGGAGAGGAACTCCAGTATAAAGTTCATACCCCGCCTGACGATATTATCGAAGTTGTGATCACATAGTTCTCCGACGCATCGTTTAATATTTACAAAAGGCACACGGTATGGGCAGACTAGAATCGTCACCGGTATTAGATACATGACAGACTGGGCAAAACAGAACGTGTTTCACATCATCTGCTGGGCGACTGTTTGCCAACGTCCGGTGTCTCATTCCTCTTACGGTGCTGAGATACTAGCATGCACGGAAGCAGATGACAGGGATACAACCTAAAGATGGGTATGGGTTCGATATTTACGGAGCAGATTTTTACGCATGAGTTGAATGTAGATTCCAAAGGACTCTTTGAAACAATCAACACTCTGCACGAATGACGAGACTATCGCCTCATACAGATCGTCCAACGGATCCGGGACTCGTTCGAGGCGAAAGGGTTAAAAGTTACGATGGATACAAGGTACTGTCGATGTGGATTATTCGTTGACAAAACGGAACACGAAGTCCCAAATTATGTTAAGCAGGATTGCGTGAGACGAGCGATTGAAACTCCAGACGAACAGAACGTTTTCGGTCGACAGTAACGAATGTGTATGAAGAAATGGATAGACGAATCTTGAGAAGACGTCAATGATTAGGGGGAATGTGGAACTCTGAAGTAAGGTTAGGAGATCTGTCACACATAAAAATTGGGAACATTTTTAATGTTACAGATAAAATATGTACGTGACTAAATAAAGGGAAACTATATTGAGTGAAAAACCAAGGATGATGAAGAGACACGGTAGCTTGACGAGAATGACGGAGATGATTCGAAAAGCGGGACCACGGAACGGACTGAGCCTACTGGCAGAACGATAGCGTAGCGGCGAGTTTACGCCGTAAGTATGCACGATGGAATGCATTAAGAAGCGTCGAACGAAAGCGACACGGATGGGTGGGATACGCAGGAGAACGGAGAGGTTAAGAAGGAAGCTCTATAAAAGAGAAGGTTTTGAGAATAAAATAAGTTTTGAGAGAAAATGGACACACACCGGCCGAGCTGAATACACTAGCCTTTGCCAACTCACACTTTTCGAACTACCGAATTGCTCATACCGACTCTGCGTTTACCAATCGAAGGGAACAACCTATCGATACTGCATTTTACATAACAGTACAGAAATTCCACCTAAAATTAAATAACTTTCTCCAATGTCATTGGAGTACTTGTAGCTGAAATTTAATTGGTGGTTTTTGATCACTTTTTGAAATGCAGTGTATGACCTGTATGCAAGTAATGCAGAAAAATATCAATGATTATTTGAAATATCCGAAAATAAACATGTATGCGCAATGTATGAGTGTGTTCGGTGCCATAGCTGAAATTGAGGGAAAAATAGAAAACAAACCAGAAAATGCAAAAGGAGTGCTGGAAGACTGCAGAACTGTTTTTATATGGGACATGTATAAAGGTGTGTTGGACAATCAGAACGAATAGGTCAGATATTAGGTGAAAGTAATCAGAAAGAACTGGGAACAGCGTGCATCGTGTTTCTGGACTCAAAAATGAATCTGGAACCCGTTAGACATAAAGAGTCGACATCAAAATGTTTTGGCAAACGGGGAATGTCATGGCACGGGATGTGAGAATTTTATCGAGCAACAGAGGAACAGATTAATGAAGTGGAAAGGGTGGAAAAAAGAAAGAAATGACAATAAAAAATGGAACAGAAAGAGAAGGAAGTGTAAACACGACGGTAATGATGAAAGATCTTCAGAAAAAGGACTGGAAAGAAAAGCAAAGGATAGTCTCGACGTTTTTTTGCTGCTCATATCATACAGAAATATACCAGTCAGGATGGTGTGGAAACTGTCAGTATTTTTGAAGCATTGCCGTGTAGAGTGAAGAAACAATTACGAGATTGTGCGAATATATGGATTGTTAGTGACAATGCTCGATGTTACAAGAAAGAATTATTTTGTGCAGTTGGCTTACAAATATCAATGTCAGGAAGTTATGTTGAAAGGGGTGGTACATAAATCCTCCCAGGGTGGTAAGAATATGGTGGACGTCCACTTCACAATAGAGAAACGACATATTTTTAGATTTGTCAACGAATGACAACTGAATGTTATCGACCCTGAGGATGTTGTAGAGGAGATTACATACTATGGTGGGTTGCCAAATACTGCGACTGATTTGATACATATAAATAGAAAATGGAGGAATTTGCAGAAATGGGTTGTGAAAAAAACATAGCGTCATTGGGAAATGTGGGAGAATTGGTAATTGAGAAAACTGGATGTGCATCATTTAAAATTTATTGTTATCAAAACTCTGGTGAGTTGTTTCATTCCTTCATTTTATAGCAAAAGAAAACAGTTGCAATGAGAATGGAGGTAGAAAATGGTGGAAGTCAGGAAGAATAAGAAGTGAGTGAGGAAAATTTTGTAAATGATGATTTAAATAAAGAAGTTGGTTTCATGATGAGCAATGAATCTAGAAATGGTTGTGGATTATAGTCAATAAATAAAATATATAATATTGTTCCTGATGTGAATCACGCAGCACAAATAGAAATTATCAGACGTATATAAAAGCGTCTCCACAGCACTGGAGACGAAGCTCTATTTCATGGAAAAGAAACTGCTGTTACAATAATATTTATGAGTAAAATGCACAATAGGAATAGGTGTAATTGTATTTCAGAGAGGAGTTTAATGGATTATACAGCAGCTGAGTTACGATTTGTAGGATCCGAAACTGAAGTTGAAAGCTGTAATGACGAAGAAGAAACAAATAACAGAAATGGAGATGTGGTTTGTGATCTTGTTGACATGAAAGACGTCATATCTTCCATTACTCATCTGAAAGTGGTGTGGAGAACAAAGGAAACCAATTTACAGACGATGTAGATGAAAACGAATGTACTTCAATTAAAAAACCAAATGTTGGATTGTGGATGAAAGGGGAAACATTTTCATGTGCAAAATGTTACAAATGGTATAGAAATGAGAAAAAAAGGAATCAGCATTTCGAAACATGTGATGAGAACCAGTTGGATCGAAAAACAATGAGTCGAGGTTTAATAATGGCATCTGAAGCCATATATAATACGGGGGGTATTGAAATATATAAAAGAGCGCAGATAAATCCATTATTGCGAGATATTGCAACAAGTGAAATATTAGACAATATTATATATAAGCAAGGGTGGTCATGTAAGCCAAAACGCGGTGGAACATTGGGTAATAACAACGTTCATTTCTTTGAGAGTGAAATAGGACAATGGTTTGATAATGGTGTAATTGATAGTGGAAGTAAGATGAGTTCAGCCATGATGAGGGATGAGATCCATGTTAGTTACTCTGATCAATACATTCTCTATACAGAGGAACATATAACAGCAAAAATATCACAATTATTGAGAGTGCAGAAGGGCATGACGAGAAATGTAGTTATAAAAGGAGTTACCTAAATATCCCTACAAGTTACTGTTCACAGCCATTAAGTGCTTGAACCTGAGAGAGAACAAGAAGTGGACGAAGTTTTCCCTCTTTCAAATTGCAATAGTCCTGCACAAGCAGTTGGAAGTTCAATACATATTGCAAATGATGCAGTTCTCCCTGCAGTTTGTTCAAGTAGAGGTAACATTGGAAGTCAACAAGCAGAAGCAGATGCCCGTATTATCAATAATTTTAATACGGTAATGCGTTGCAACATTGTAGAAGATTGTAGTATATATAAACACGGCGAGGTGAAACATGGTTTTCTATCCAGTTGCAAGGTTATGCACAAGTTTTACCGTAATATCATCTTACAGATTGTTGCAAAAGAACTTGATATACCACCTTGTATGGTTGTAGGTGATATTATTCGGACAAATTAGTTTGGATAGTAAAGCCCTCTCACATGATTTTCCTTCGAAAGCACAAATTATAAACAAAGTTGGAAATTTGAAAAGAAACATGAAATATATTATGTAAACAGAGGTTCAGATATCAGATTCAATACAAAGTCCGAAAATCACTTGATATTTCAACAGATATATTTATAAGATGATTGCCCATTGTGTTGCAAATATTGCAACATGAAACATGTTTTATCATACCAGATTATAGTACAGTTTCATATAAACATCAATAGATCGTTTTATATTCTTCACATTTTGTATAACAATAGGTGAGCCACATACTACACATGTCCATATTTCCTCAATCTTTTCAATCACATTTTTTCCCTGAAAAATATTTCTTGATTAGTATTTATTTTCATATTACTAGTTACACATTACCTGTTCGTACCTGTGTTTGATGTTCTTGACGAAAATTTGAGGAGGTTGCAACTTACTGTCATCTTGAGAACGGTGTGAATATAATTTTCGGTAATGTATCAATTTATTTTACATTGATATTTCAAGGCGCTTTGCTCCTTCCATTGGAAAAACCAAAAACGAACTTGAAACCGTTGAGAAACTTTATGAATACAACTCGTAGCTATCAATTACCTAACTATTGGTAGTACATGAATAGAACAATGTACTAAATTAAATAGTTGATCCATGTTTGTAAAGATACATGACATATCACAAATATAACATATTTCTGCCCTGCAATGAAATAGGCATACATGTTATGTTGGTGATGAATAGAGCTAAAATAGTAATTTGCTAAATGTTTTCAATATAAACAATTATATGTAGTTTCGTGTGATGTTATTGTCACCATATTCCTAATATATAAATGATGTGTAATACATACTTCAGGACGTATGATATATCTGTATGTACATATATTACCAAGTTTGTTCACCATGCGCTGAAAATTATATTCGTAGGTGAATTAAAATTTCTGTATGGGTAACGATAATGTGGGTTGTGTGTAGGTTCGTGATTGTTGATACAATCACGTAAGCGACGATATTACATATATAAACTTTTAAAATTGTTCTTGTAATAGGCATGTTATAATAAAATTGATTTGAGATTATACCATTAATCATTGAATCCGTATAACGCATTAATAGCCCATGCATTCACTTGTTGCACAATACGAATCTTTACGATTTACATGTTGAAACGCAGATTAGCAATTACCATGATATGCATAGTCATTTCTGTGTATTACATATTTACATAGAACAACCCGAAAATTAGGTTTCATACACAATGCATGTCAATTAATATCATGGGTTGTGCAAACATCGTTGTGGTGTGGCTGTTACGGTTTACAATTAGGAACAGTAAACATACAAATGTGTGATTAGTAGACATATGTTACCAATTGATAACGATCTTATCTTGCATGTTATAACTGCTAACAGCAATTATGAGTTGCTTCTTTAATTGAAAAAATCGCCTTTTGCAATGTTATTTATACATCCGGTTCATTGCAACCCCTCTTTTTCCCTCTTCTACATTACTCTACCATTCGTGCTTATAGCAAAATCATTACATATTGACGTTATGTGTTGACTGTTGTGTGATGACTGTTGTTCTAATTGATGTTGAGCAGACCGCTTTTGTAAGCTCCCTACGGTGAAAAGAATGTAGATTATGGCAATCGAAAAACAAATTACCGGATACCAAAAGTTATTTTTGTTTGCTATTGTTTCGTTTCTAAATTATTACTTGAAACGAGTACAGTTGTTATCAAATGTGTATTCTTATAATAATTCAGGATTTGTATAAAAAACTTTTTTTCATTATTTTTTTCTACAAAAAATTCATATTACGACGGCACTTCTAATATTCGTTCTTGTTGTACCAATCATTCAAAATTCTCAACCCTTTCATCTCACCAGCACGAACCATTTTGTTTCCCAACATACTAGTTGTATTTATCAAACATGTTCGCTCACATATGCAACAACTCAGCGATGCGATATACAACATAATGATAATAAAATTTATGTTTGTAGAACACGAAACTTAGTACGTTTTTAATAAAATTTATTGCGATGTCATCTAAAACATCGACTCATTCACGGCCAAGATGGAATACTTTACAAACATATACATCCACTGTCTTCTGTAGCGTCAATAACGAAAAAACTGTCACTATCACCACGCACGTTTATTTTAAAACTGGTAATGGAGTTAAAATTGTCATAAGGGAAGTTACAAAGCGTTTCAATTATGTTTACTATAAGCTTTTTTTAAAATATCTTGAAGAACAGCGTATCATTACAGATATTATTCTGTCAAATATTTGCTTTATTCTGTCAACGTGCGGTTGTCATGATATCCTATTCAGTTCTCAGCCGATTGTGACAATGATTATGATAGACATGTAGAAATTTATTTTACTAGATAAAAAGTTTGATGAACGTTTCGATTTCAATTTGTTGTTTCATCAACGAATAACTTCTCATAGTCATAAATGTGAAGTTTGCATTTATCAATCATTCAAGAATCAATCTCCAATTATTCTTAGCTTTTCCTGTTTCTATCTCTCACCTACTAGTAAACTTCACATCCTAACAGACACTTACAATATGCCGAATATTTGGCATTGTCTCATTATTATTTCCACTGACAATATGTACTTCTATGTGACTGACAAGAAATTATCTCAAATTCGTCATCCATCTGTAGCATGTACATTGCCCATATTCATGCTGTTGAACGTGGTTTTAGTTTTGTTCGTATTTTTATTGTTGTTCTATCACACCTGCTACATATATTGCATTCAGTACAAAGCTAAAAGAAAACATATAAACACATATCAGCCTTTCTCCTATATGTCATATGCTGTTATTTCATTTTAATTGGTATATATTCTATTAATTCTGGATTTTTATTTACTTTGACAACAAATATAACAATGTTTACAGCCACTATATTACACTATATTACTTTCTCAAAAAATCTATCGACCCCTTTCCTTTACAATGATTTCATTGCTACAAAATTTCTTTAGTTGAAATAGGCACATATCAATCCACAAAACATATTTCATTTTTTGTTCCTTTAGGCATCATAATATAATCAGCAACATATATATTGTAAAATGTAACATGTAACATGTTTTGATATATTCAGTACATTTCTACTACTTTTATTACTATAAGTTCAGCTTTCATAACGCAAATCAGTCACACAACCCACAGACAAATTACTTTGCCTGTAAAGTTTAAAATTATCTCATTCCAATGAAATCCTTCACATATTAAATTCTTTTTCATTTTTCTACAACTTTTTAGCGCAATTTACAATACATAAGTTATGACACTAGCCGGCATGATATACAACATGGCACCTTCCTTATAAAAGCAGTCAACCTAAATTACCAATGAAATTTATATATGCGCACTTCAGTTTTTCATTACTTTTTCCCTCAATTTATGTTTTTGTTAGACAACTAATGTTATATTTCACAACTTTCTTTGTCATACTACAAGTCATTCACAAATACAACGTATATTTTATTTAATCAAAAAAGAAGTATCACAGCGTGTTATAATTGCTTTGTTCTCAAACTTGTCATTGATAACAACCAATGTATTATTGTTTCATATCATTAGATAATTTCGGTTGATGCCAAATGAGGTAAAATTATTCCAGTGTTACGACTTGTCATAACAGACATAACTAGCACATCCCCGTTCAAAATTACGTTACTATCATTATTTGGATATTTTACATACAACAAAATCCACATGAATTTTACTTTCTCTTAATATTTTATTACAACATACCATGTGTAGATATGTACACATACATTAATAAACTTCCACACGTTTTGTACTAGTTATTTTCTCACATCTATAACTAGCTACCTCTTACTATTCATAACATATCCTTGCTTCTAACTCTCACAAGAATAACAACAAATGCATAACATATATGCATTATTCATTTTTTTATTACTTCCTTCCAATCACACATCATTCTTATCCCAAACTAAAGTACCGCCATTCACATTTTCCTGCTCATTTACTTCATCCTTCTACACGGTAACATTTTCCTCCTTGCTCATTGATACATTTTCATCCTTAATCGGACTTGTTTCTTCTTTACCGCTACTTACATTACTCGTTCCAGTATTGTCATGGTTATTTGAATTTTTCTCATGTTTCCTATAACCAATTATATTTACTGTTGCCAATTTGTTTTTACTATCATTTCTATAGATTCCTTGAATTATATATTCATGATAGTACTTGTAAGAATCTTCGTCGTTCACACTCTCATCTAGCATACGATCAACTCCTGCAGTTGCACAAACACTACCCAAGAAACCAGTCCTTTTATTAAAATTATTTACGTACTTGTCATATCAGAATTCGTCCTTCACTGCCATTCTTAGCCACGGTGTCAATTTTTTACCTTGTTTACTTATGCCATATAATCGTCAACACAGCTTTCACTATTGTTGACCCACCATGATTTCCATTACTTAATGAGGAAGTACTATCCATAAATTTAATTATCTCCTTTTTCATAGCGGCACAGCCTTATTGCACAACCTTTACCACCCTCCATCCCCTCCTTCCATTTCCAATGCCTTTTCCTCATTTTGACCAATTTCCTTGATGCTCGTTTTCGCTCGCTTTGCCTCCTTTCAATCTCCTGTATCATCACTGGAACTACTTTAATCCTCGCTTTCTTTCACTCCCGTTCCGTTTACATCATCCATACTAGTAAGATATAATATTTCAATAGATCGTTTTCTATTCTTCACATTTTGTATTACAATAGGTGATCCACATACTACACATGTCCATGTTTCCTCAATCTTTTCAATAACATCTTGTCCTTGAAAAATATTTCTTGGTTAGTATTTATTTTCATATTACTAGTTACACATTACCTGTTCAAACCTGTGCTTGATGTTCTTGACGAAAACTTGAGGAGGTTGCAACTTACTGTCATCTTGAGAACGGTGTGAATATAATTTTCGGTAATGTATTAATTTACTTTACACTGAGATTTCAAGGCGCTTTGCTCCTTCCATTGGAAAAACCAAAAACGAACTTGAAACCGTTGGCACACTTTATGAATAAAAAAAGTGAGACAGAAACTACACTACCTTACTTTTTACAGAACGCTGTTATACTCTCGTTTACGTATTTCATTCTATTTTTACTTTCAGCTTCATACTTTAATCTTACTTTGATGTCATCTTTTCTTCTATTTTCATTTTCAAATTCCGCTACTTGTCAGTACATTTTCGAGACAGTACAATGTCAAGGAACTAAACATGTATTAGGTTTTTTCAAAAACCACCTTGGAGCCATTCTGTGACGTAATGCCTGTCAAAAATAAACCTCTATAACGTCATATCTGCATTTTTCATATTTTTTATTTACTAATACTATTATAAAAGGGCCTTTCCCTATGACCTTGACACACACTGTAAAACAATTAAAAATTGGCCTAAACTTGTCCCTTGTATTTCAAACTATATCTTGAAATGCAGCTAGTTTTCGTATTAGAATTAAAAAATTTAATTTTAACTGATGATGTGATGAGCAAGAGGCATGTGTTATCGATATTCTGCACATTTTAGTATGGAAACGGGCCCGTGTTTGGTATGCCGATAACTAAGTGAAATGAATTGAAAAAATGGTAAAAAAGCAATATGCATGTATAGCGTGTGTATGTCAGAAATAATAATTTTGTCAAAAAATTGCTTTTAAAAGGATGTCATTTATGACAAGTGTCGCGGTTTGAGTCATGTACAGTGCCAAGATTAGAAACGTTTTGTACATGTCGCATAAGAAGCAACGGGGTGAAACCACAAATAATTGTCATCGGAAACGTGAGGAATAAATGTCAATTAATGGGTAACTTTGACAGTTGTTTCAATCAAAACAAATGAATGGAGGCATTTTGAAACTGAAAAAGGCACCGGATGTACGTAGTTATCTACATAAAGGGAAAAATGCAATGTAGAACTGGCATACGTTTCCGTCGTCCTGTTTACAAGTTGTGAAGAATCAAGTTGAAAAGCGGGAAGAACAATTCTAAAACATGTCGGCACGTCTCCAATACGAGGGCAACAAAACTGCGAAATGTTCTGGTAATAGATATGTCTAAAAAGGTACTAACAATATTTTTGGTTTTGTATGTTTTTGTGTTACTTTCGTTATGTGTGTATATGTATACATGTATTGTTTGAATCGTAGGGAAAAATGGAAAGGAACTGAGCGGTACGAACAATGGACCAGAAGCGGTTATGATTCCCATTTCATTGAAATTGGAAGAACATAAAATTAACCAAATAGAGACCTGATAACAGATGAGGATGATGATAAAAGAAAGAGGCCAAAAATAGAGAACCAATTCATGAATAGTGGTGATTCAATGTATTTTAAAATGGAAGGAAAACCAGAAAATTTAATAGACGAAGACATAGGAATAAAGAAGAAAGAAGAAACGGTGTACAAGTTATTAGATGAAAATCGTGGAGATCTCCCTTTTCCAAAGCGACATCTTCATGCTGGATATAAATTGGGGTTAATGGAAAAAGAAAAGGAAGAAGAAAATTGAACTAACAGAACATTGGAGTTACTTCTCAGACAGAGAAAGACTGTGTGACATTGGTAAAACAATTTCGGTGCAGTTGTTAATATGCACATCTTGGGGAACGTATAAAACTTTCAAGAAAACTTTTATTAACATTTCAATAGCAAAAACACGTTGCTCAATAAAGAAATGTGAAGAAATGGTAAATTAAAAATTAGCAATGATCATGAAGGAGGTAAAAGGTTGTGTTGGTAAGAACAAAAGAAGTGTAAAAGGAATTGTTTACGATGGAAATGGTACTTTTCATGATGAAAGGAAAGGTGTATGCACGTGTGAAGGACATATACAAGTACAGATATAAAGAAAAAGAAAAACGAAAAAGAAAAAAGAAAGAGAATATAAGCAGAAAATGCTCAGTCGGGGAAATATGTTCACGTACGCTGAAAACTGATCTAAAATAAGTGAAGAATATGGTTCACGAAGAAGAAATAGGAAAAAGACTAAGAAGAATGTTCTCAAATAGTTGGAAATTGAGATGAAATAATATCTTGTTCGTCTTTCACTGAAGGATTTGGTAATTGTAAATGTCGGTGTGTCATAAGTATGTTTTACAGTGACGAGGTAGTTGAACAGAGAAAGACCTTTCGAAAAAATGGAGTCTGTTAATAGTTGGTAGTTTTAAGTGAATAATGTGATGCTTGTCATAGAAGACAGTGCAACAAAAAAGAGGAAGTGGATGTTGGAGATGAAATTGCAGTGCCCAAGTGAGGTGAGTGAGTATTGTGATGTAATGTTGAAAGGTTGTGCATGATATGATGTAGAAAGAATAACTGTCAATTTGTAGGTATTGTAAGGAAATTAGAAGTGTGAATAGTTGATATTTTTGTAGTTATATCAATGTCAGTAATTTATTAATCTATGTTGTTCTAAGTTTAAGGTTTGACAATATGATGAAGATACAATACATTTCTTGAATGATTGGTGATTCCTTTTAAAAAATGTTAATTGAATATACGGTAAAAGGTTACGCAATAAGTAGGAGGTAATTAAAAATGTATGAAATTCGAATAAATATAATTCCCTTAATTTCTAGCTCATTCTCTGCAGTGGTAGTGTGTGCCTATTATTGATAACTCAATGTGTCATTGGTACTATTTCTTTTAGTGAAACCAAACCACTGCTATAATATTGTTATCAAGAACAAATATCGTAAACATGTTCCTTCATTTTGTCATGTTAAGATATAAAAAGATATACTGTAATGGGACAAACAACATGGACATGAACGACGAAGTACATGTTTTGTTACGTATAATTCATATATTTGACGATTTGTTACGGAGAGATAGATCAAATTCCTCAAGAACAGTAGGATAATTGAAATGAATAGAATAATACATAACGCAGTGGGAAATCATAAAAATTGTCAATCGTAATCCGCAACTTTTTAATATAGATAATACAGATTATAAAATATGTTTTCATGGAAAGGGCTTATTGGAGAGTATGACAGATCGAAAAATTGAGAGTGTGATGTGATTTATATTATGTACTAATCTAAATCACAGAAGGAAACGCATAATGTGTCATGATGAAGGTCATGGTAGCTAAACGAGAACCTTGTCGAAGATCGTACATATATACCTCGAAAACTTAAAAAATATTATCCTTGTTACAGTTAGAAACAGATTTTGTCATATATTGTCATGGAAAATCGATAATTGTGGACAATAATGTTTCCTAGGTTTGCAAAACTTTCGAAAATTGAAATAAGACGGAAGCTGTTCGATGTTAGTTGTGAGTGGAACATTGAAAACTTTACTGTTGCAAAAACTGAGAATTACCATAACAAGAACTAGGAAAATCAACAAAGAAATATGATTGGAAACTAAAAACGTTGATGATGTGACATTAATTTGTAGCGTGGGTGTAGTTGAAATACATCACGAAATGTGGGAAAATAGTAATTGTGGTAAGATGATCGATTATGACGGATGCTGTAAGAACTAAAAAGATATAATTGTTTAAAAACAAATAAAAAGATCTGTTATGATGAACAAATAAAGAATGAGGGCTGTACTGAAATATTTTTTTATTCGAGATTGGTATGATATTTCTAACAGCCAATAGAAAAAGAATATGATTATGAAATTTCAGATATTTTAATGTAAATACAATAATTTCTGACAATTGCGCAATAAGTTGTCAAAATTTGCTCTTTTCATTTGTCAAAATGAACAATTTTTTTCTCTTGTTGTTGTCGCATTTACTAAACAAAATAGACATATACATCAGCAACACAATAACGATCACGACAACATCAACAACACCTTCTTATTTACCAAATAATTTATCAAATTCTCAATAACAATCATCATTATCTCATGCATCGTTAACAACAACGGCGTTCTGTGGAACTTCACCACCAAGATTGGGAACATATTTTCCAAATTCTGGGGTATAGCAAAAAGTTTATCTATATTATATATTACAACAGGAAAACGTACCCAGGTGATAAAATATATAGTGATGATTAAATTCCATTACTAATCCCAGTATTTGGAAATGATTTATGTACTTTCTTGCCTCATATGTTTTCTATTTCAGAAGTAACTATATGGAAAGAAAATTTACATTTCACATGATATTGGAGACGTGTAATAACATCTAAAACAACATAGACGTATTGCCATATTTTATTATGAAAATCATCATTATTAATCATCAATTGAGTGACCATCATCTGTATACATTGCCTGAATACCAATTTTTAGATAATGTTATAAAATTATATACTGCAACACATACATAGTTACACAATGTAAGTATAATAATAGCAACGTTATCAAAACAATTAATATGACTTATGGGAATTAGAAAATTACCATGATTCTGATTTGAATATGGTATAGATAATATATACTGTCAATGTGAAGCAAATAGGCATCTTCATTCATAAATGAAGGTAAATAACGAACACAAAATATAATGTTACAAGTTTCAAATGTTGGTACAGAACGGAATAATTGTTATTTATTTGCATTTTTAATTAGTGACTTGTATCACCATGTGAGAAACATATCATAGTAACAATCAAGTATTGTTATTAATAAAATAAACATCAAGAAGGCAATCATTCAAGAAAAATTGAATATATAAAAACTGTCATCGACATCATTGTCAACAGTGTAATACACTGGAACTTAATTATTAAAACATAGAATTCAAAAAGTAGCAACATATGCGTAAAATAAAACACATACATCATTGTCAAAATTAATATATCTTACAAAGTATCACATATTTACAGTAATTTCAAATAGACGTAATTTTTCATCATCATCTACAACGAAATAGTCAACATCATATATGTAACTAATATAAAAAACAGTTGAAATAATTTATTGATAAAAAAAACATAAGTCTATATGAAAACATCATCAATAAAAGTATAAACTTAAACGCAAATAAGATAATTGCATATTTCTAAACCTTTGTACGTTTATATAACCTCATCAAATAATGTGATGACAAAAACATATGTATATGTTTCATATATATGAGTTAAAATATATAAGTTACATTCAACACTAATTCTTTCTATAAAAAAGAAAACTAACCAATGCGTTACATTTTAATCAACTTACGCTTCATGCTACCGACCTTATTCACTATCTACGCACTTGTTGGGAAGTCGTTTGGAACGGATCGTCCGATCAAACATAATTGCGAGAGCATTTCACTGTCAACGATACGAGGTGCTATTTTAGTCTGTTGTAATGATAATCTCATAATACAGCCTGTGTACAACTTTCCCATTGTCTTCCGAGAACGTTTCTCTCTTACAACTAATCCATTTGTCAACATGTCTGAGCTTTCCTCAATTGATTTCTTTACATTTCCCAAATTCACTTCATTCATTGTTAAATGATTTTCTCCTATAGCACTGTGGCCAGTTTTAAATCCACCATGAAAATTAATTGATGCATTAGTTTCCTTAATCGTACGCTTCTTCAATATTCTGGTCAATTGACTAATTTTCCTAGAAATCTGTTTCTCGTTCAGAACATTGTAATGATGAGTATATTTTACGTGTATTGCATTCCTCATCATGGCAGCACTCATTTTCGTACCTGATTTCGCGGTAAAATGCTCAAACCATTTAGTTATATCTACTTCATACTCCTTTAGGGTACTAACACCCATTGTCTCCGCTCTCTTCGATTTGCATGCCCATCCTTTCATAGGAGTTTGTTATAACTTACTTTCTTCAACTTCAACACAACTAAGTAATGCGTTCTTTTCACCTAGTTTATACATGGGCACACTACCATTTTTAAAGATTTCATCACACGCAAAACCTACTACTCGACTTAGTGTTCTCTTGTCATACATCACCTCTTTAACCTCAGGACATGTTTTTCTCGTTTTGATCTTACTCGGTACCTTTGTAAACACTTCAGTCAAGTGTAATTTTTTGCATCCCGCCACACAGAGGGACCACACCCCTCTAATGGTCCCCCAGAAGGTTCATAATCTGTTTCATTTTAATCAACCTGTAATAGGACATTACTTTTGTCATTGATTTCTCTTTCATTTATTGCAACATTCTCGTTTTATGTTTCTTCCGTTTCAGAGTGGAAGAGTTCTAATTTTGCAGTTATATCAGCAGCAGCTGTATTCTCATCTATATAATAGCACCGCCTCGATTTCTGGATGTCACTTATTGATACAGCAGTTACACTAGTTTTTTTTTCCAACAAATATCGCCGCTTTTAGTCCAAGAGTACCCTGTTTTGAAGTCTACATATAGTCTCTACCTCGGATGTGGTTTCCACACGTTCGTCATATAAATTCTCATCATAGCTGTCAACAACAACTGGCTCATCGCCAAAATCTTCCTCTTTTCCTATTATTACGTCTAAACCGTCAACACGTCCTATGCTATCTACATGATTCCTGTTGTACGTTTCTGCGTAGTTCTTACTCTCGAACCCACTATTATCATTCACTTGACATGTTCTTTGATGTATATGAACCTTTCGTTTGGTCAACCAGAATACTCGTAACACAACATATCGTATTGCCCTGGTTTAATTCTCGTAAATTTCATCTCATCATAGTTTCCAACTTGTGCTAAATCATTTTTCTTACTCACAACCCTATATTCATAAATTGAAGATTGATTGATATTTATTCAACAGCTGTGTTCGGGAGCTCACCATCATACGTTAATACTTCAACCACATGTTCTGGCACTGTAATATCCATTTGTTGTTCTTCAACATAACGTACAATATGTCCTTTGGCAATTGCAAAATGTGCATCCACCATGATTTTACATCTTGACATGCCGGGTGTACTATACCATTTAAATTAAATCCTTGTTCCTCACAAATATGAACACATATTTCTTAGAATACATCATTTTTGTAACATCGTGCATTATCAGTTATAATCCATACTTTTCATACCTCTGTAATTGGTTTCCTACTCTATGCAATAATTCTTCCAATATACTGACTGTCTAAACCTAATCTTGACTCGTGTCGTTGTGAACAACATGGCCCACGAAAAATACATCAAAAGTATCTTTCGTCTGATTTCCATTCCCACATTCATTGCGCAATTTTGTTATTTCATCAAATCCACCGTTCTTTCTTTTTCTCTTTTTGTTTTCTTTTCTCGCCTCTTTTTTCCTTTCTTTCTTTTTCGCATTCTTTCTCTGCTGTTTCCCGATAAAAATCGGCTGTCCCATGCCATGACATACCCCTTTTTCCAAAAAATTGAGACGTCGACTCACGATGTCTGATGGGCTATAATTTCATTTTATAGTCCTTGAAAAGAACGCACGACGGTTCGGCTGCTTCTAAATTTTCTTCTATCATCATATACTCAATTAGTTTTGATTGTGCATATGTACGTTGAATATGCCCCATATATATAGAACATCATTTTATTCTTACACTCCTTCGAAATATCTTTACCGTTTTTCGACATATTGGGGATAATTTCTTTGATTTCATCAATAGCTGCAAATGGTACAACACAATCTTTGCATTTAGTTTCACGTATTTCCGTTCATTTATTACCTAGAAGTGCAAAACGTATGTTATGCAACGCATCAATGTCATTATCTGAAATATGACTTACATAATTATATTTCAAATATTTCGTAACTCCTTGTAGTCTGGAAAGTGCCTTCTTTTGATTCCCACTACCTAGTAGGTAGTGAGAACCAAAAGAAAGCACTGTCAACATAGTAACTGTGAAAGCGATGGTTGAAAATGAAGTGATAGTATCACTTTCTTTTCAACAATCGCTTTCACACTTCACATGTTCTCATAAACTAGGTCATTTAGAACCTAGTCTACACAAGTCTGCCTTTTTGACTCACCTTTCGTTATCTATTTCACCAGTAATATGAATAATGTACGTCCAAATTTTGCGAAGGTCCGTTTTCGGTATACTTTCTTTTACATGTTTTCTGCACAGGGTTTCAACTCTTTTCTTTCTCATCATATATGGTATTTTTCGTATCTCACAGTCGCACTAACTTTTTTGGTCCCCCAAGAAATATTTTGTACATTGTCACATCTTAAAATAAATGATACGGCATATTCTCTTTCTTAATAATTGAAATATCTTCTACCGTGCATATTAATTGTTACCTCTCCACATGCAAGCATATCCAGCCAGTCATGTAAAGTCCTTTCCTGGATACACCAATTGCACCACTTCTGTACTTTTTTGCTCACTATCCAGGCTTTGTAATGTTTCCTGATTTTTGATAAAGTCAACAACTTCAATTCCTCCTGTATCTTCACTACACACGTCTCCCTCCATACTTAACCCTATTTCTGTCTTTTATATCCTCTGTTCAGAATCATCATCTTCACTCGTTTCGTCACCGTTTGATGTGTATTTCTTTTCTTAATTCAATAACCTTTGTACCTCGAACCCAGATAAATGTGCAATAGGCACGTTCACAAAATTTGAATTTTTACACTGCCTTTTCTTGCCTTTTATAATACTTTTACCATTCTATTCACCATCTTGTTACTTGTACATTTTTCTTTCAGTATTTCTTCATAAAGACCATTTCCATTCTACGGTAGGATTACAGACATAATCTTCCTTGTGCACCTGTCAGCAGCTTTGATCAATGACTTTTGACATCTCAAAGTTAATTATTTCGCTGTCTTGTGATTTTTAAGTCTTTCTGGTATATTTCGGAAAAAACAGGATAATCTGTTCGATTGGAAATTTTTCGCGCAGACGACGTAATCACTTTCTTCCATGCCTTTTCACCACATATTAATTCGAGCACATCGACAATGAATGAGTTTGCTTCATTTATAGTACCATTGTCGGTTCCCTTTCCTCTTTCACACATAAAGAAAAGTTTTGTTAGAAATCATTTCTTTTAGCCAGTAAAATTTCAGAATCTGTTCAATCGAAGTACGCAACATATCTCTTATACATGAAAACAATGCCGTCAAACTGCGCCCTCCCTACCGTATGAAATTTAACCACGGAGCATGTATCACATGCGTGTAGGAAAAATATCGCGTGTATTCAATTTTTCAATGTTTTTCAAACGTAGAGTGGCACAGGTATTGATTGGTCTAATATAAATAATATTCTTACGTTTTGAAGTTATTCTTCCTTTTTCGAAACGTCGCTGGTGTCGTTCACCTTGACCCAATCCTTTCAATTTTTCAATGATTCGTTCGTTTAGCTTATTTTAAATAGTTTTCGCATTGAATAGATGCTGTGCGACTACTGACAGCTCTTATCAATTTCTCAATTATGCTGACACCTCAATTTCTTTCGTTCCTTCGTTGGTTTTGCCAAAGTTCCTACCAACTTTTCTTCTTCACAATGATTATTGGCATCTTGCGCTTTCCCAACCTGACCTAGACACACTTTTTTTAACGCTGCGATTTATTTATTTCTTTATATAGCAATGTAGTAAAGTTGGAAGAGTGTTATGAAAAATTGACACTGGCATTGATGTTTCAAGGGACTATATTACCACATTACTGATACACATTACCACCCATGTTCTGTACATGACTTGAGTCCTTATGGGTCAATTTATAACATAAAGTTTCTATGACACATAGCCATGTGTATTTTATATCGTTTTTACCAGTCGTATTCATTTGATTCATGCTCTTCCCCAGTATAGGGTAGCTGTCAGATCTATTTTCTACTCCGTTCTGCCGTTTCACAGGTCATGTGTTCATTTGTTCATGTTTTGATCAACTTCTCATGTGTATCACTAACAGAATTTTCTTGTAACCCGTGACCGTCTTTATCCATATAGAGGCATCGCAACAG
Source organism: Odonthalia washingtoniensis (assembly GCA_032358235.1). Lineage (NCBI taxonomy): Eukaryota > Rhodophyta > Florideophyceae > Ceramiales > Rhodomelaceae > Odonthalia > Odonthalia washingtoniensis. The sequence goes on from JAULBU010030476.1 coordinate 22,904, forward strand.
AACAGGAAAAGGAGTCTTTTCAACCTTCCTCCCCAGCGTGAAGAACAATAAGTCTGACATTCAGTTTCTATCAACTTCTAGAAACAAGGATTTTATACATATATGTTTTTTTGTCAATATCGGACGTGGTTGTCATCACCTAATTTCTAAAGTTTTATGAAAGCTACAATCCTGTTTCCTAGCGAATTATCAGTTAATACGAAAACTTCAATGTAAACTCGAACCCCTTGCATGAGATAGCTGCAACGTGAAGAGAAATTCTGGGGTATAGTGTCGTTTTATCCCCAGGAAGAGTTCCGCGTGTGTCAACACGTTAGTACAATCTAAAGCTACTGGTGCTTACACACGTGTGCAGTAGAAAGGGAGTTATCGATATGTCACTGTGTCGATACGTGTATTGTTGATGGTAATACTGAGATAGTTGATTATTAAGTTAATTACTGTGTTTGTAGTAGCGATAATGATTATGATCGTTGGTAAATATAATTTGTGTGTTGATATCAAATGAGGTATCGTTCATGGTCGTTGTGATAATGCGTGTGTTGATATCAGTAAAGTGATGACGGTAGTTGTGGTAATTTCTATTGATGAGAAGGATAGATGTGATAATGTGGTATTCGAAGTGATACCAGTATCACAGTACATAAATTATAAACTCTAATTGTTAATTAGAGTTTATTGTTATTATTTTCAAGATGAGGGACAAAGTCATATCTGTGATAATTAATAATGTGTATCAGAGGTGGGGACATATATATTTTTAATCAAAATACATATTTTTGACAAATATAATAAAGATTTTAAAAAACATTGTGAAAAATAACTCCGATATTCTCTCATCCCTAAAAATTATGTAAATATCTTTTCGCCGCCTGATATACCACTTGTAATACGTTTAGAGGCACGTGTCGCACGTGTGGGTTATAAAGTTAGAGGAATTTCCGTGCATCCAATTTAGGGAAGATATCACCCTATTTTCTGTACAATCTCCGACAGGGACAATAAAATTTACTGTAACATACGGTGCACGTCCGCAATACCCCACAGACCTGTATTTTCATGGAGGAAGAGTTGAGCCTCAAGATTAGACGGCAGAATTAGCTCACGAAGATCTTCCAGAGCATACCCTGCTACAGAAAATAAACACTCGCACATTTTTTACGTCTGTACAATAAACATCAAATCCATGTATGAAGACTTAGACTCATCCATTAAAAGCTTGCGTTTCTTCAAAACGGTATCGGTAAGTGAAACCTTGGATCTGTTCGACAATTTAGAGGTGAAATGGGTACTATTGAATCGTAAATGACCAATTGACTTCATCTCGATCATTGTTAATGTTGATTCCTCACCTGCCTGAACATTACAGACGGCAGTTTCGAATGACTTGTTTCCCACGATTGAAGCGTCGTATGCCAGTCTTAATTTCGTATGGGGTTCCGGTTCATGACTGCATGAAACAGATCTATTTCATAGCACATTGTAGTACTTTTGGACTGTAACGCAACAGTGACAGACTCTAAATCAAAAAGTTTCTTACATAGAAGCACAATCTCATCTGTGACGTCATCATCTGGGAGTAGGTATTGAACCAAGTTGTCGTTGACCTTATCGATAAACTCTTTCAATTATATAAACCTCTGTAAAATATTAAAATTTGAACTTCATCTTGTACTATTTCCCATTTTTGCGTTTAGTGGGTTGGGGCAGCGTAGTTTAGCTGATGAGATCTGGTAAGAAAGACGCTTCATAGTCTGCCTAACTCTATCAATATTTACTTAATGCTCGGATGAAATGTCTTTCATAGCTAAGTTGTATCTATGACTGTAACAGCCAACAAATGTAGGAACAATCCTTAGCGAAAAAGATCGATTTTTGTTGCAGTTGTCTCCGATAACTACAGTGACATTATCCATGCTCTTTCCGTACACGCCAAGGACGAAGTCAAGAAATTCTAGGTGTTAGTTAGCATTCACTGCCTACTCATGCTCCATTTGTGAGCATGCAAGAAATAGCATATCGTGTCCTCTGTCATTTTCGACGGGATAGGTACCAACATACACCAACATAGTGCGTATCTCCGCCAGACCACCCATCGAATACGATTGAAAAATGGTCAGGTAATAAATTTCTCACAATAGATTCAACAATAAGAGTTAGTTTCTGCATGTTAGTTGATCAGTGTCTTTCTAGATATACCGTAATGAATAGAGTGTAAAGGAATGACAATGTTTTCAAAAAAACTAAACTGCAGAAGACAAATAAATACACTTTCTAACGAACGATGAGCGGAGAGTATTTCAGACGGGTAGGTTATTGCTTTGAATACACTAAAGTGTCGTCTCTTTGAAAGTGCGTAGCGTGTTCATACATCTTCCTGGCGGTGGTTGCGAATATGGGTGCAAACGTTAGTATATCCGGACTCCTTTTGTTTCACTATCTTACCCCAGACGTCACACTTCCAGTTGTCGTTATCTCGGTTATATGTGTTCGAGAAAATGAAATCGAGAGTTTTTCCAACCGGTTTTGAGTTTGGATCCATGTTTTCCCGTTTGATTCGAATGTCATCAGAACCGCTGTTCATCAATCCTCGTTCGGCGGTGGACCTGATTTTGAAATTAGTCGTCTAAACGACGACGTAGGATGAGGTTGTAAAAATATACTTACAGTGTGAGCTTTGAAATTCATGCATAATTCATTTACTTATTTTTCGATTATGAAAGTTATTTGTTTCTATTGAGTCCGAAATAAGTTATTCTCACGTGATTTCGGGTTTTTTAAATAACTTGTTTGTACTCACCTTTGATGTGTATCATTTGATTTATATGACTTTCTTCGGTGAAAGAGAAAGTCATCTTCGAACTGTTACACAAATTAATTACGGTTGTATAAGTATGTGGAAGAGAGAGCTTTAACGTTGCAGTATTAATCACTGTGATTGACTGTATACTGTATTTATACTGTATTTATACTGTATAGTGTATTTATACTGTATTTCTACTGTATACTGTATTTTATCACTCCCCTGGTTCGATGTGTTATCCATCGAATGATTTTATAATTGTCATACTGGTATGTATTATACATGTTGTTGAGTACCTATGTAGTTTGCCAGAAATGTGTTGTAGAGTGAAACGGCTTGTTTGATCGATAGTGTAACGATGTGATATAGACCAGTTGGGCAACATCATAATACATCTCTGGAAACATTACTAAAATGATACAGTACAGTAGCTTCTAGATTATTCTAGAATACAGGATATAATTTAATTATATGTTGGCCTTGCTAGTAGACATCACATCGCTACAGTATTCCCTACTTCCTCATGTTGACGACAATGTCAATAATATTCAGGAAGTAGGATATTTTTCACGATATATTTTAACTATACATGGCTGACATTTCCATCTTGATGAACGAAATCTCTTGTTGGTTGCCATATTAAATTATGTGTTGGGACACCTCTCATCAGCACGAGAAACTGGAATCCCCTTCCTCTCTTTCTATGGCTCAGTACCTTGTATACGACAAATTCTTCTCCTGTAATAGTTGGTCCTAAACTGATTTGGCAAGTCTAACCGAACCGCATTTTCCCGATCAATTCTGTCCCTAAAAATGGTCCAAATCTCTTAGCACTAAGTGTCTGTAATCCCTGTTACTTCGCATAGGAATCCTTGAGCAGCCTCTTGTTGACCCAGACCTGTGGACCAACAATGTACTCAGGAATTTTATACCTGCTTGAAGCTTCAGCCGCTTGGTGTACCTTTGCAACCCTGTAGGAATACTTTTCATCCTCTAAAGATTCCCTGAGAATTGATTTCAACTCCTCCACATCTTTTATTCGAACATCCGTGGCAGACAAGAGATCCAATGCTGTCTTCGGAATCCATCCAAGATCCATCTCAAATGGTGACATTTCTAAGTGTTCAGGTATAGCTGAGTTATACGCAAACTTTGTAGCTAGTAGAAGTTCATCCTAATTATCCTTATGATACGTACAGTAACATTTCATGTATTTCTCTACCATTAGATTCATAAACTCTGACGAACAATCCGTCTGTGTATGTCGACTTTTGTACATCTTCAGCTTGACTGCGCTCAATTCCATGAGCCTCTTCCAAAACTCGGAGGTAGACTTAGGATCGCGATGAGACACAATATTGTCAGGTAAACCACGGTGCTTAAAAATATTTGCAAAGAATTCATTGCCACATCAACGGCTGTATCCATATCTTTTATTTTAATAGAATGAATTTTCCTGGTTAATATATCCACGCAAGTAGTTATAGAACTATAAACATCTTTTGTATTGGGAAGTGAGAAAATAAATTTAGTCCCCAGTGATCCCCATCTTCTGTTAAGCATCTTTAGAGAACTGGGCTTCGTAAGAGTCTTCTGGTTTGAGTTCTTGTACTGTTGACACTTCAAACATCCATCAACATATTTCTTCACATCTCGGCTCTTATTTCTCCAATGGAAGTTCCCCAGCCGTTCCAGTGTCTTTGTAATCCCAAAATGGCCTCCAAAGTTTGAATCATGTGCGATCTGTAGAATTGATGAAATGGATCTTCTCGGTACATAAAGGTTTTCCTTATACAGCATCTTTTTCCATTCATTTAAAAGATCGGCACGATCTTTTCCAAGTTGTGTTTCTTTTTCAAATTCTCAGGCCATTCATCTCTTATTGCTTTCACAACGGGTTCAAAGAACCGGTCTTACTAATATCCATAAATGACGTCCTCAAAACAAATAAAATATAATTCACATTGATATCTTCAGGAGCATGGGGTGCTTTCGACAGAGCATCACCTAGAATATTTATCTTCCTGGTTTCAGATGATTGGAAATATTTTAAAATTTTCGAACGTCTGCAGCCAACGTGCTTCTTTCCTGCCGAGGTTATGTTTCGTAAAGAAATGATTCAATAATTTATTATCAGTGATGATTTCAAATTTAGTGCCTTCAAGATAACATCTGAATCTCTCGAGAAATATGATCAAGCCCAGGAGCTCACGGTCATTATTCGTTCAATCGGTTTCAATGGGTGGGAGATTTTTCAAAAAGAAAGCAATTACGCTGTCCCTTCCATGCTCATCCAAGTTGTCAATGTTCCCCAAACAGCTCTTTGAGATGAATCGATATGACCTCTAAATGGCTTCTTCCAATCTGTAGCAACAAGAATAGGATAATTCGTGATTGTTTTCTTTAGCCTTTCGAAATATTCCTGACATTTTCTTTCCCATATACTGACTCCAGATCCTTCCTTAGTAAGGTCCGTCAATGTGGTGGCAGTCTTACCAAAGTCTGGAATAAATCTTCGTAGGAACAGTAACAATGGAAGAAAGCTGCTCAATTCCGGTAGAGATCCGGGCTTTGGCCATGTCTCCAATATATTAACCTTATCAGGGTTAACCTGAATGCTATCTTTTCAAAAAAAAAGTCCAAGAAAGTCAATCTTGTCCTGCATTAACTCCTACTTTTCGGAGCGAAATATACTTCATTTTCCTTCAATCTTGACTGGATTATATCCATATTCTTATAGTAACTTTCTTTGTCCTTACTAAAAATGAGAAGATCGTCCATGTACACGACTAAGAAGTCATCAATACAGTTGAAATATATTATTCATGAACGATTGAAATGATACTGGTTCGTTGTAAAATTCATCCGCATAACTGGGTACTCAAAATGTCCGTACTTTGCATTGAACAGATTTTTATCATTGTCTCGAGGATTCACACGAATTTGATGAAATCCAGTCTTTAAATCCATTTTTGAAAAAATGAAAGCCTCATCAAGTCGACCAAACCTCTCATCCCTTCGTGAGAGAGGAGAATTTTTCTTCTTGGTTATGCGGTTTAGAGCAAGATAGTCAATAACAGCACGCATGCGTCCATTCTTCTCTTTTACAAAGAATTGAGGCATTCAATAGGGTGACTTGGTTGATCTGATCTTTCCGTTCTGCTTCAAAGATTCAACATAATCCTATGCATCATTCAACTCCATTGTTGATAACTGAAACATCGTTCGGTGTGGAGGCTTATTTTTAGTCACAATTTCAATCCCATGATCCACATATCCCTTTGGAGGTATCCCAACATGAAGATCTTCTTGAAACAGGTAATCGTATGCTTTCAATATATTTTCAAGTTTCATATACTTGACTTCCATCTTCTCGTCTTTCACGCATTTCACTCCATTTTCATGCACTATTTTATAAACCTGGAAGCTATCCAATGGTAACTTTCCCACATCTGAAAAAGATTCCTAATTCTTAAGTTCGTCACTTTCACAGGTGATTCTTCATCATTATCTAGTTTAGCTGACAGTTTCACATCTCCGAGTTTTACAATCCAGTTGTCGTAATAGACTTTTGGATTGTTGTAAACATGCCATGACATACTCAACAGAACATCATACCTTTAGTCAGCAACGACCTACTTCTATTTGTAGGTATGAGTACTAATTTTCGTTGTTACATTGAGAACCGCCTTCAAAGAACTTTCATCAGAACCTTCTTTTAAATTCTGAATGGTTACATTTTCGTTTTAACCTTGAAACATTTCCGGTATAGATCTACTACTCTATTTGATACAATGTTCGTATTACACCCGTCGTCCTTCTATATTATTACTTTAATATCATTCAAAGTCCCATTTATAATGAGGAGCTGCTATACTGGTATAGATCCTTTAGCAGGGGCGTTGTCAACATGACCGCAATAAATTGTATTTGAGGTAACTTCCTCAGAAACGTTGAGAACATTTCGATTGTTCTCCTGTCGTTAAAGCTTCACTTTTCATGTACCTCTCTGATCTCACTAAGCAGACCGGAAATTGCACTATCAGCAGGTCCAACTGGAGTGCTTTCCTTTAGTTTTGTTGGACTAGTCTTTTTTCAGAAATCTGTCCGGAATGCAAGAAATTCTTCACCAGTTTAGCATTTCTAGATCTCACATTTTTCTTATAACCATGTTTAAAAGGTCTACATCCCTTTTTGTGACACAGAAAACAAGTATAGTTTCCGATGTATTTCTGTCTTTGATATTGAGCATAAGCTCCCGACGATTTGTTTTCAACGATATTCTTCGGTAGTGTCTTTTACTCTCAAGATTACCGATATACATAGGCGTAGGTACTAAATTTGATGGCCCTGAACCAAATGTGCCGAACAATCCTGCGCCATTTATGGCACTGTCAAAATTAAGTGCAATTCAAGCAGTGGCATTAACATTTTCCGGTCCTGTTTTCAGTACCTCCAACCTTATTTGTGGCTTCAAACCAGCAAAGAATTTGTCTAGCTTCTCATCATCACTGATTTCCGGTATGGCTATGAAAATATTTTGAAAGTCATTGAGATACTTAGAGACGATATCCTTTTGTTTTAATACCGGAAGTTTATCTCTTCATTGGCGTATACTGTATTGTAAAATATAATCTCTGCACACAGCGTTTTGGAAATCATTCCATTCACCTGGGCCTGTTCAATGTAAACCACCAATTTCCGGCATTCTCCTCCATCAACGTTGAGGTAAACTACATTTTTATCTGGTTTGTGATTCATGCTCCACATTAATCAACTGAACCAGATTAAGATACGCATCAACTTGATACATCCATTCGTTAACAATCAACGCATCATGACGGTCGTAAATTGCCGGTGGTTTATTTGGCTTAATTGTATCTATTATAAAATATCAGCTTTCTTGCGATAGATCTTTCTGTTCTGGATATCCCCACTAGTATACAATGTATACCGATTCAGTGTCCTTACCCTATAAAATTGAGCAATTGCTTTGAATTACCTGCAACAACCAGTGGCTTTCCCACGTCTGTTAATAGCCGGATATACCCTGATGCGTTACTCAAAACCGCAACCCGGCCCGTCCTCCTCACTAACAGCCAACAAGTGGAATAGGATTATATTATAATACGTCTAAGTGGAACCAAGGCTTCGACAGATCGTACTTACTATTCTAACTGTACAGTGAAACTGTAGAAGAAGGTAGCCTCAATAGCCAGGCCTCTGGTGCCCTCGGCAAATAGACGATGACTCTAGAACAGTTCTACCAGTGAAACAGTTTGATTGGTCTAGCAGCTGTCGTCTACGTTAATAATGTTTGGTGGTGACTTGAGAAGAGGAGAGTTAGACTCAACCTTCTAAAGTGTTTCCTTTTATCGTAAAATAATTTCCCTCTGTAGAGAAAAGCTGGATCTAAAATCGTTCTCATTAAAAACTCTACGCGTAATCTAAATCGCAATCATTCAATCAAATTAATTTAAATGTAATATGTAACCTTTCTGTAGCTAAAATTGGAAGGTTTCAGATTACATCTCTGGTTGCAGTACTAAAATGATACAGGACAATAGCTTCTAGATTATTCTAGAATGCAGAACATGATGTGATCAGATATTGTCCTTGCTGGTCGACATCACATCAGTACATAGAGTGTGTAGTCGGACGGGGTGTCTGGTTTAGTGGTAGAAGTGTTTGAATCATTATAGAAGAAACTTTATATCTTACTATTTATTTTAGCAGTAAGTTGTGGTATTATCATTTACATATATTTTGATATTTCTTGACAATTTAATGTCAAGTCGTATATCCGAAAGATCTTGTTTGCAAAAGATATTGCATTCGAACTAAGGATGCATCGCTCGCAAGTTGGGATGTGTTATCCTGTTAAAAGTACTTCTCGTAATTCGACCTGTTATATGGGCTTCGTGAGCCCAACCTACGAAGCCAATATCAGAGGTTGCCTGTGTGTTGTAACATTCTCGTGCTGCAATTACATTCAGAATCAGCCTCTTCTCGCTCATACGCGACCACTGTCAAATTATATCAAAACAGAGACTTATTATCTGTGAACAATTTCATAGAGATAGTACACAAGGAAAGCGTTTCTATCTTGCTAGCTGATTTTATGGCACCATCAAAAATATCGCTGAAGACGATGACCTCGGCGGCCATCGCTTAGCGGTGTGGTAGACAATTCATTGTAACACATGTTAGACATTTTTGAGCTCAAACGTCGCGCCTAAAATACGCGTACCGAATCGTGACTAACGTCACATCTGGTCACGAAATCGTGACATTATTTTGACGTTAGGTCACTCTCTCTTTTTTCCCGCGCTCGAGTATCTGACCACTCCTTCATGTGTTTTTTATGTCAGTGTAGAGTAAACAATGACTTTCTGTCTCAGTACGGTGCTCCACCCGCCAATCTGTGGGACTTTGGGTCGTACTTAAGGGGACTTGGATGTCGCACCCTTCCTAATTCTAATAATGACGAGCAACTTCATGTCTGAACGTAACCCCAAAACTTGCATTTCGTCAATCATAACGAAAACCATTTCAGCTACGATAGGACTCAATTTCTCTTGCGGGAGTGGCTTAAACGCACGTTACAAGCTCGTTCTTTTGTCAGAATCACCCCACATCACATTCATATCCACCGCTTTACAAGCAGATACGCACCTTATCCATCTATCACCAGCTGCGACATTACGATCACTCCCTCTCTTTTTTGCTGGAAGGCAAGGAGTGGACGAGTCACTTCGAACGAAGGGTCACTAACTCAATTTATTGTTACGTTTCCTCCTCTCTGAAGTGGTATAAATACCTTGGTATTCCATCCTAGAATCTTCCTACGTAACAAATTACAACGGATGGATGCCGAAAAGACTACGGGAATTCCAAAACCGGATTGCAAAATGGTCGGTCTATCACCAAAATGTGACCCGTAGGATCGCGAAAGCCTCATTTGCAATTCGCAGAGCCGTCGCTGCGGACATTGCTGCGCCGTTTTGTGGTCCCTCCACTCAGAAGTCAACCATCAAGTGCATTTCCGTCGAAGAATTAGTCGACCTACGAAATAATTTTATATACTTATGTAGTGAAATGAACTTCCAAAAAGTAAGGACAGAACAAGGCACTAATGATGTTCGAAGTCCTCGTTGCACGGTATCTCTTGTTGACAGTGCACTCCATCAAAGAGGGAGGTAAGATGAGGGGCGATTTAAATAAATCGCTGTCAGCCCGGCGTTTATAACACGCCGATGTGTTTTTGTGACGATGTGAGTCGGATGGATGGGGTTTAATGCGCTTTTCTCAACAGGTTTCTTCCAACCCCATTTAAAATACATTTCTTTTCAATAAAAGTGGACCACTGTGGGTAATTTACATCAACTGAATAATAAATTTCCTTACGTTGACAGCTTGATGGTTCAAGTCTATATCCCGCGCTGTGCAATAAATTCACTTCTGAACGGAATATTTGGTTGATCAAATGTGAATCCATCATGTGATTATTCTTTTTCTTTTCATCTACGGGTGCAGGTATCCTTGACTAGCAATAATTACCACAATCCATCCATACCTCTACAGGATACGGAAAGAACTCATTTATCCCTTCCTTATTTCCATCAGGTTTCTCGTTTCCTTTCTCCAGTATATCTACTAAATCAAAAAGCCCAGGACAACCAGAAAAACTCCTTTATTTGAAGGACTTTTCTATATCATTTTTTCTGACGGTGACGGTTTACGATTTAAAAATCTATTTCCGTACTTTTTTTGATAAATGAACAGAATTGATAGACTTATTTCTTTATTTCGGATATTGTTAACGTGGCATTTTTATCACCAGTTGTGGCGTATTGTCCTGACCGTAAGGTAACTAAAACAAACAATAGAAGTATTTCCGTTGATACTTGTGTGCAATTACCTTTGTCATTACATGGAACCCAAACCTTCGGTATTTACAGTACCAGTTCAGTTCGTAAATGTCAAAACCATTTCTTTGTCACACTAAACGTCTTTTCAAAAATCCAATCAGTACACACATCCTCACCGATTGTGAAGTTTGCAATTCCATTACCACAGATAGTATCTCTTCTTGTTCTAACCAAAGCATTGTAGTTCGTTTTCCCATTTCCAGCCTTTTCTTATCTCTTGCTTCATGTCAAATACATGCGAATGTGTTTCTTCTTTCACCTTTCATTACTTGGTTTGTTGGGATTTGACAACAGTTTCAAGCCGTTTCCACCTTTGTCGACCCAATTTCAGTTTTAACAAACTTCACTCAATTGTCCTCCTTGTCCTGAAAAGTTTGCATAAATTTATGTCCTTTTCCAGTCACGCACCACGTTATTCCATCAATGTTAACATGCCATGCTAATAATCATATTGTGAGATGACCAATACCTTCATCCCACGTGGACACAACGGTCGTTTTGCAAATCACTTCGCACGCCAATTTTCAGTCTTTTTTCATACGCTACACAAGCAGATTGCATTCTTCGTCTTCCAATTTGCAGCATTTTAAATTTACTGTGCAGATGTTCTATCATAATATTATTATTACAATGATACGATAATATCTCTCATGATATGATAGATATTATCGTACCACTATATAATTGGGTGCATCCAGGAACTAGAAAAAGCTTGTGTACATTTCTGTTACCTTGACATGTTTCTTTCAAAATTAAGAATGTAAATACCTCGCCTGTTGATTGGCTATAGTAAACTGTACAAAACACCATCGCTATATACAATGTACAAAATGAAGAGGTTTTATTTATCCGCACACAGTACATATTAAAAAATAGTCCAAACGAGCACGGCACTTTATCCAAAAGTGTACATGTTTCACAGTTCTGTATTCCTCACAGTTTACAAAAAATATTTATATATATATTCAACTAAGCATTTCTAAATAGTGATTCCCTGACTCAGCTTGATGAGTTCGTTGCTGGGTTTTCCGAAAAACTCCTGGAACGAACCCATCTCCAGTGCTGTGTACTTCCATTGAGAACATGCGTGAAAAGAACTTTATTCAGTAGTGTATAGAATCTAAGTTCGAACTCACGTATTCGGACTGAGCTACTGAGAACATCCCTAGCTGGTTTAGTTTCGAATATAATTGTACTCCATACAGTGAAGAGACCATTATTTGTCGCATCCCTACTAGACTGTTATTATGATTACTATTTCCTCCGGTTTTATTTCGGGTTTAGTTTCACGCCGCTGAAACTAAACCTGAATTAATACCCACCAATTCAATTTTAATCAAAAAAGATGATACAATTGGCCCGGCCAAGTGACATTTTTGTTACATATTATTAATTTTTGACCCGTATATAGTTCTGGGCACTGAAATACACCGAATTATTCCCTCTTTTTTCGTACTGTTGGAATACCTCCGCCCATTTCACATAGAATCATATTTGCCACATCATCTCATCTTTCCACATGTTCACTTCATTTCATATACAGCTCAGTTCATGTACACTTAAATGACTTCGCACAATAACTTTTAACTCCAATTGGGTATACACTGATGTACACAGTGTATGCAATCGGTCACCAATATTTAACAAGTAAAGACGAAATTTGTGAAATCGGTCCACATTACGAAAATTTTCAGTGTAGGTTGTTTGGTTTCGATTATTTTTCGGATTAAAGTTTAAGAGAGACTTTGTATTGTAACGGGCTGGTTTGAGCCCGTTGGTCCAACAAAAAGAAATGCAACGATATGTCATAGGAAAACACCACACGTTCGTGATGTGTATTTTTGGAAAATAGACAACAACTATGAGCTATTTAGAACACAGTACAATATGGCCCGGCGTTCTCTAAATAGTGTCAGACGTTTGGAATATACTGTACACTCGGTGAAAATCATGGTGTCTCTTCTACCTGGTTTCTCAGCTCACTTTCCGACATACTCGACACTATCTCGTACACTGTACAGTGTAGTAGTGAGTATGAGCAAAAGTGAGATGAATTGGTTATATAACTTGGCTAATGTTGGAATTAGGAAATAAGTTCAATTCAGACAAAACGAACTGGATAATCTTTTTTATTTATAATTAGATACTTTAACGAGACAAAACTTCTAATCAAGTAGCTACTAGATTCAACTAGTTGTTCAGTTGCGTAGCAACTTTGTTCGTCAAAGTTGCCATAAATACGTTCCTCCTTTTTACTCTAAATAAAATCAGTTACGCCATTATTATACTTTTACAGTTATTGTTATTGTTTAAAAATCCCGATTTGGATTTTCGGTCGATTCGAATGACTTGAATCGAAGTGCGGGGATCGTTTGTGTGACACATAGATTATGATGATAAACGTAGGCATTGAAAATGATGAGGATGATGATGATGGTGACACATAGATGATGATGATGATGATGAGCATAGACTTGACGATGATGACGTTGAGCATAGATTATGATGATGATGAGTATCGATGATAATGAATATAGACTTCATGACATAGATTATGATGATGATGATGAGTATTGAAGATGATGAGCATAGACTTGGTGACATAGATGATGATGATTATGACCATTGATGATGAGAATAGACTTGGTGATAACAATGATGATGATCAGCATAGATGATGATGATGATGATGATGGACATGGGTATGATAACGGACAAGAGAACGATGGGAAGAATGAAGTACAACGCGTGGAACGCGTTCAATGGAGGCATGTGCGGATGTTAGCACAAATTGTTCTTGACGAAAAGGTGACGAGAACAATGCTCTCGTCTACTTACCGAATAAAGCGCATCTGTTCTCATATCAATCACGACAAGCTGAGGGATAACGCGTATAGGAGTAAATTGGACTGAACCGAAGAAAGGCAGGAGGGGTAAAAACAAACCATACTGAATAGAACCCCACTCTTGGTAGGGAACAATACAACGATACATAACAGGTGGCACACAGTAAATCTACCACGTGTGGAACCGGACAGTGAGGCATCATACAGACGGTACACTGTAGTCTACCGTGCGAACACCCGGCATACAGGCTGCAAACTGTAGCTTACAGGCTGCACACTGTGCTCTACCATTCGTGAATCAAACAGCGAGGCAACATGCGAGCTCTACTCTGTAACCTACCGCTTCTGCATTCGATACGAATGCACATTTACCCCTAATTAGTCGGATTAGAGTTTGTGAAATCACACTACACGTGTATCTATATTAATAGCTATTTTCTTATTTCGAAAGTGGTATTTAACTATTGCTTCAGGTACGATGAAATAATAATGAAAAACGCAGACATAAGCATCATAACCATCCAGTATTAAGTTACCATTTTGAACTCCAACCAAGTTAAAGCCTCGACGCGAGGAAACTCAAACCACAACGAGCTCCGAGCTGATCGATGCCCAGCGTCGGAAGCAAAGGAGATCTCCACGTGTACTGTTTGCGTGCCAATTTCACCTGTTGCGAATCAGAGCTGGAAAAGCACACAATTAGTGTCTTCGAATCACGAATCTTCAAATACGATTAAACGCGTCAGGAGATTGGGTCAATCCGCCTATGTATTATCAGTATTTAGAAATAAAATGATTATACGACACGTCGCAGCGAATAAAAGATACTGTACTAAGTGTGGAAATTAATTATTGCATTTCGTAAA
>JAULBU010030477.1:0-16674 GCA_032358235.1 Odonthalia washingtoniensis
TCGGGCCGACACGTGGTCGAACAAGGGGGTACGCTTTAAGTAAGTTTAAAATAAAATGTAAGAAGTTTTTAAGAAATAGTTTGTGTATTGGCGTAAAGCGTGGTCCTCAGAAGAAGTAGCTTTACAGTTTGGGAAAAATGAATCAAGTAGGATACAAGACATTTAGGTAACCGCTTGCGACATTCATAGTACTGCGCGGAAGTGACGAGAAATCGTCTTTCGGCGTAGCCGAAAGTTCTTTCGAGGAACGGACAAGAAGAACTGGATAGTCGCCGCTTTAGGCATTCGATATGATATGGGATTTTTGGGTACATTTTGGAAGGGACTGTAATGATCATTCCTCACGAAAATGCTTGGATTTGTAGCTGTGGAAAACTTCCCATTGTGAAGAAAGATCGTGGCGAAGGTCGTCAGAAGGAATCCAACCACAAGTTTTCGAAATATGTAAAACTGGCGACGGAACAATTAATTGGGAAATAAGAAGGTATGCAGAAGAATGGGTCCCTGAAGAGTTGGAAGTACAGGAATGTAAAGAGGGAGAGAAAGAACGTATGTTCAAAGAATTGGAACGTGACGCCACAATAATTGTTTCCACGAAAAGTCCGCAGAAATACTTTATATCTGTACAAACAACCTGGTTTCGGCAGTACATCGAAACGACGTGCGGAATTATCCATGACTGTTATATTGCAAAAATAGCGTCTGAATGGAAAAGTATTGATACACTTGGAAAGCCGACAACGAAGGACCAGCACAAAGTAATTTATTTGAAGATGAGGGAGGTAATGAACTAAATGGAAATAGGGACGAAGATTTGGAATGATAGAACATGTAATGTGAAATAAAATAATGTATATGACCATATTTCTTGGGGTAATTATCTTTGTCATCCTCGTCAGTATCAATAGGTAGAGACCTGAACGAATCCCTTTCCATGAAAAAACGATTAATGTAGAACCATTTCTTTGGCCATGGAAACTGTTGATTGAACGAATCAATTTTGAAATTTGACCGCAATACATGTACAGATGAACATATGGTATCGAAATAAATGATATCGTACCACTCTCCTGTTTCTGAAATATGTTCCACGGAACTTGTATCTGCGCCATGACTTGTGGAGCCAACCTCATCAGATGTAGCCCATCGAAGGCATATGCAGTTCAGAACTTTATCGACATCGTCCAGAGGCTTACTGAATTTCATGTAATGTAAGAAAGCCAAATTCCTCCTGTCTGTAGTACGGTATTTTTTCGTATGGAATGGAAGGAAGACCTTTCTATATAGAAAACGGGATTACTTCCGTCACCACACTTTATAACGACGAAGCTATTCCTTTTCTCATTTCTCGGACCGAACTGTTTTGTTGCAAATATGCGTTGCCTCTTACGGCGATGTGGCAGAGGAGGTCTGTAATTTACAATATTTTTAGAACTGTCATACTGTTTCAACGTTGAAAGATGTCCGCCAACTATGTACCATGACTTGACAAATGTGAGAGAAATCTCGGAGTTTTTAAGCAACAGATCGTGGTTTCGGAAGTACTTCTGAACGAGATCCGTGAAGACGGTCAAACTGGTACGTGACAGTTTTTTCACTACTGCAGTGAGAATTTGCGTTGTGGATTCGTTACACATCACCATTCTTTGAATTGTAGCAACAACCCGTCTTAATGAAACAGAAATACCGTTCCGTACCAAATATAGTGATAACGGTGTTTTGCAGCTGTAGTAGTCGTCCTTGTCGAATTAGGTACATAAATCTGGATGGAACGTTTTTTAGAAACGCAGCATGTGTTGAAATTTGACGTATATTTGAAATTGTCGGTCCCATATTTTTCACCGTTTCATCCATTCCTATTGCCGTCCTTTTGGAAGTAGGCCGATATGACTGTTCGAGGAATGTATTTAAGTGCTCATATGGCGATGCATCAATAATATTTAGACTTCCAAACCTAAAGAGGTCCTTTATCATGTGGTCTAGTAAATGGAACTTCAATGTTCGGATTCCATTATCGCAATGTTTCTGAAATGTTTCTATGAATTGCAATTTGAGAATAGTAATTATATCCCCGATGTCAGCTATCGATTCCTGTGACCATCCGAGAGAGTTATTGTCTTATAACACATCTTGAATTAATGTTGTTTAATTTGTGCAAATGTTTGTCAAAGGAGAATCATCCTGGTAACCAGTGACTCTATCAATATATCCTGCCTTTAAAAGGAAAAGCATATCCAAACATTAATGTTTGGATATGCTTTTCTCTGTATAATTTGTAATATTTTCCGTCCAACATTCCTAGAATTATTGAATTACTTAGGAATAATCGGTTCAGCTGTTGTGATTTCGCCCTTGTTGAGAAGTCAACATGAAACCCGGGTGCATCAAACTGGTTTCCTATTGCAGCGAGGAGTGAGTTAAAAGCCCGTAACAACGCCACGCGCTGTGTCCGAAATTTCTTCCCGTTCTTCCGTTTGTACCTGCATTTCATAGTTAAGAATGGACTTGACAGATATGTCATGAAACAAGTTTTGATTTCTTCAGAACTACCGAGATGAACGTTATAAAATGGTTCATACGTAAACATTAAGAACACACCTGGAAGAAGTAGGTGCGGATGTCTCTGCATCCGCACTAATGATTGCGACGTCATATTTGTTGCTGTTTTATCGGTATATGTCTGTAACATTCAAATAAAGGACTTCGGCGACGATTTTCTACTTTGATTCCACTCAATTGAAGACTTTTCATTTGTCATTAAATGCTTTCTAATGGACATGTACAACTGTGCAAAGAATTCGGAGTGCAGAGGATTGAGATATAATCACGGTCAACCTCTCTGAAAAATGGTCTAAATTTCACACCTGTGGCACTAGCGACATTAATTTGTGTACCTAACAAATCAATGACGTCTTTTTTTGTATAGGAAATCTTTTCTATTGTTGTCTGACGCAGTGTTGTATGGTACCCCCATTTTTGAAAACAATCATCGATTAAACTCCAGTCTACTGTTCTGTCTACAATTGACATGCATTTCTTTCAATCAATTATGTGGTTACGAACAACATCTGCAATAATAGTATCTAACAGAATCATCCGGACTACCTTACGTACAGCGTCATTTGCAATTTATTACGATAACGTTACCAAATGATTTGATGTAACGTTTACATCAGTTACCTTCTCCGAAGGTCCGAATGGACGTTGATCATCAGGAAGCGCACAGTCCGGCTCATCGCTGTACACTATATCCACTTCAGGTCCTTCGTAATGGGCATCGGATCTGTCCGTGTGCTGCTGATAGCCATTCCCATTTGTTACATGTCGCATAGTGTGCAATTTCTTCTTCATATTGTATTTTCATGATGTGGCATGTCGTTTGTAATCATCCCAAACGTCTATCGAGTATGTCCAATACGTTTTATGACAGACGAATATTTTCGTTACCATTATTGCGGAATGTCGGACCCAGAATGATAATTAGAATATTGGTAAAATAATTTTTTAATAGGGGATAACTTATTCACGGATATTTATTACTTTTTACTGCCAGTACCAGTAGTCGATGCTGTCACTGTAAGTAGTAGAAAGAAATATAATCATTTTCCAAATTAAAATATGTAAAACTTTTCGTCCATATGAAGGCCGAAAAAGTGCAGAAAATTAAATAAATGATTTCCTGTTGAAAAAAACCAAATATTTTAGTTTGGCAAATTTTCGGCCTCCATATGGAGGTGACATTTTAACAGAAAATTTAATAATTGATTTTTTCCACAAAAATATCAATTATTTAATTTTCTGCAAAAATTTGGCATCCATATGGAGGAAAATATTTTTCATATTTTCTGTTGTCGGTAATGTGTAAGTAAGATGACAGCCTGTATCAAGTAAATACTTAACATTGCAAAAAATGACAAGAACATATACACATTTAACTAGAACTGTTTCTGAGCACAAACGTACATTTTCCGTTAACATATATGAAGAAATAAACTTAGACATTCAAGGAGAAATGGAGAACCAAACGGTGACTCTTCAAAATCGTCCATCCCCCAATCATCCATATTTTTTAGTTCATCGTTACCGCCATCATCGCTTTCATCGGGTTCTCCATAGCTATGACCACGACTCGAAGGACTGCTTGAACTTTGCGATTTGTGAACAGATAGCCGTTGACCTTTCCTGCAAAAACTGCATCCATATCCGTATGAAATAGCATCTTTCAAATTTCTATCATCCGGGATAATATACATATGATACCTCAGTGATTCTGTTCCATTCCATCCTGCCACTGTATTCTGAACGTAACTATCTCCAACGAAAATAGAATGTAGAGGGATTTGAATTTCATGAATTTCCAAACAACTTGCAATTATGTCCTTTTCGTCGATGGTGAATTGGACATAACTATGGGACCCAGAAGATATCAATAAAGAAAAACCTTCATTAGCAGTTGAAATTGTGAAGTAACCGGGGGAACCGCTCATCCTGGCGTGAAATCATTGGGAACATGTTGTGGTAAACAATCCTTACCAGTGATGAGGAAGCTGCCCCCACCATCTAACATTTTTGTCGGCCATTTACGATTGTTATCTCAATTCAACAATGATCACAACAATCCTATCCATAAGTCCAGTGCAGAACGGCGTTTAGATATCCATACATAGTCACGATGACTTTCCATTTGATTTTCAAATAGACTTCTTGTACTGTAGTAACGTCCAATGCCATTGTTTCTGTCAAGTTCGTCATTTCCGAAATTAGCAGTGTTGATAATTGGACTCCAATTATCTCTGTTTCTTTCATCTTTCAGCGCCTCTTCGCCCGGAAACAATATTTGAATTTCGGTAAAAAGTTCACCAATTGTCTGTGAATGAAAATCATGATTTTCCTTAAACAGTTCTGTATACGTCCTTCGGAAAGTGTGATCCATGTCCAAAGGATCAGACACACTCTCCAGAATGCAGTACCCATAACTATCCAATTGCTGTTTCTTCCTGCAGAAGTAAGCAAGTCCACAGCTTCCTTCAAAATTCCTTCTTGCATGTAACCATTTCTCTGATTCTGTGTGATCTCTGCGAAGTTCCATATTCTCTGCACCAAGCGATATCTCCCAATCCTAGTAATAGATCATACATGAGAAAACGTGCACACGATGAGAATCTGGGATTAGTGCCGACTTCACCAGAGTCTTCGTATCATATACAATTTCGACATCCACTGCTTTCTTGCCTTCTTCGTCCGTCCTGTCAATCTTAATTTTTCTCGCCCGTGCTTCTTGACTTCTGCGCTCCGTCGTAAATTCATTGACGGTATCGTCTGTGACATTGCCTTATCGGTGTTTTAGCATTTCTTCAATGGTCGTTACATCTCCACACATCTTGTTCAGTCTATTCTACATAGCACTACATCAGGTGGCATAACATTTCGAGGCGGTTTGTTATCATAAGGGCCGATGTCATCTGCTACGGTAGACCGTGGTAATGGCCTCCCATTATATTTAGTCGTTTCGTTGATGTTGACTTAGCAGGTAAAACGTTTCTTTTGTTGATGTTGACCTTCTACCACTTGCCAGTGCCTCAACCTCTGGTGTGTCTTCTTCTATGTGAGACAATATAGGATTATTTGACTTCGTCATCTGTTTTTTCGCTCGAGGTTCTTCCTTATCACTACTCTGTAGGTCAATAATTTTACGTTACTGCCTTTTCTTGCGTCTTGTATGTGCTGGAATACTGTTCCTGCGTTCGTCTCTGATATTTTTGTATTGCTGGCGGTCATACACGCACTACTGTAATCACGGTCTTCATACAATTGGATTAAACATTTGTGACAGCAATGACCAAAATTGGGGCACACATTAATTTTTAAGATTAATTGTCGCAACTGCACGTAACTGCAAAACACTGCATGTCCGGCCTTCATAAAATTACCAGTTTTTGACAATATTAATATCCAGGGAAAAACTACGATGTTTAAATGTCCATTCTACGAATGCCCAATGCGGACGTTCATATCGGTAAAATGAAGGAATGGTTCCCTGGCACATCCATATACTTTCACTGTTTGGAAGTAGGCATTCATTCCCGGAAACACAGATGAGAAGAGCACGCACGGATTGCATGGACCGTCACATATTGGAATAAGAGGTTATGAACCATTTATGTTTGAAGTTCGGTGAGAAAGAAACTGGATATTGTGTATCCGTAAATGACACGTTGCAGCAGTAAATTGCACCGTTGCTGGCTATTGTAATTTTGAATAAAACAATAAAAACATAAAACCACAAGTGGTTGTGTGATAACGTCAAGATTTCCTAACTATAAACTTGTTATAATCAATTATGAGAAGGAAGTTGGTACAGCCAACTTTGGAAGAGTCACCAGAATGAAAAATGATGGAGTGTTACGCTGGGTAATTGACAAAAGGAAAACCCGTTTCTAGCGCATACTTTTTATGTATATATCCGTGAAACTGTTGCAACATGCCATACTCCTCATTGTAACCACCAAAATGGCAATATCTCAAGAAGATAATAAACTAGAACGGACTGCAAGAGCTTTTGGAAGTAAGAACATGTTGCGACATCCATCATCGTGGATGAAGTCATACGTGGATATAAATCCAACATTTCCAGATATCATATTTAGAAGAAGATATTCTATTTCGATATTAATGTATTTTAAAGTGAAAACTGATCTTCTAGCCCACCGTTACAATTTCTAGCAAAGCCAGAACGGAGTTGGCCATTTCTGTATACCTACATATATGAAAATGTTATCATCTATACGGATATTAAGTTCAGGTAATAGTACCGATAGTCTTTAGGAATGGATAGCAATGACCGAGGAAACACTGCGTATTTTAAGCAATTTTTTCAAGATATAATGAAAGTATATGGGTCACATTTTTTAACAGGTTTCCTACGGCGGAGGAAATAATTAACTAGGAACATAAATATAACGACAATGGATTTCCTGTTTGTATATAGCCCGTCGTCTGTATGCATTACTCCCGGAAAAATTGTCCGGGAACTAGCGAAGGTCAATATCAGAACAGCCGGGTTTCGAAAAATGGCCACCATCTAATGTGAAGGATGATGTGACCATTACTTATTGCTGACAATGGTTTGCAGGACGTCCAGGTACAAATAATGACCTGAACATCCTTGCAAGATCATCTTTACATTTCCAAGGCATACTGTTAGAAGAATGTTCTCTGCGCGTGTCCGATTTTTATAAAATAGGAATAAATGGGGACCTACGTAACATGTTCTAATTTCTCGGAGATTAAATAATCCTCGCTGGCCTATATTTTCTCTTCATATTTCGAACGCAAGAAATGCTTATGCAAAACATTTGTTTAGGCAGGAATCAATTAGGAAAGATATCCAACGTCTGTTCGGTATCATGCAAATTCGTTTTGAAGTTCTGGGAAGGGAGAGCTGAAGATAGGAATTACATGAAACCATACGCATTTAAAACACGTATTTGACGCTTCATAATATATAAACGCGTGTTAAACAGGTGAATCATGGGGATCTAGACAAGAATTACGTCTAATTATATGAATGGTATATTGGAAAAGGAAGTTGAACGCAATCAGCTGAGGAAATATATGACCATATATTACGAAAGGAGAACGAAGTATCCTGCAACAGCGATAAAGAAGCGGAACGATATATGCTACGAAGCGGACTATTCACTGATCACGATGGACATTTCAGGTTGCGGAAAGATCTCGTAGCACATAACGTAAAAATAACCGGATGGGAATAATTTATGCTATTACTAGCGGAATAAAGCTGAAAAAGAGTAACATGTCGAAGGAATGGGAGACGAGACGAGACAAAAGTATATACGCAAAGAAAACAACTTGTAATTAATAACTATATTATGGCTGTTATAAAAGTATTACGGACGATGTCATTGATCGTAACGATGATAATGAAGGGTAGAAATTCACCCAATTTGTTAATGATGTTGAATGATAAATATATAATATATGACCAAGATATCAGTTATGGACATAAGACATTCCTGAAGTACATGAAAACATGCATATTGACATAACCGAAGAAACAAAGTATGTGAAGTACACATATGTATAAGGTCAGTAATGTAGTACTGATACAACATATGTTTCAGTTTAGTCGTAATGATATCAAAACCTGTACTTTCAATGATCATTTCATATGGCATTATGGTTATATGGGAAATCTATTGTGCTGAAGTAATGTATTATATACTTTAAGTAATGACCATATACGAAAAGACTTAGTGTAAAACAGTGACCATAAGTACATTTCGTATTCATGTATTGAGCTGAGAAAACCACACATTTGTTGAAAATGTATTCCATGTGATGACCATTGTGTAAACATATACCGCAATTCATTTACAATGTTTGTTAATGCTGTAGGTTAATGAATACAATGTTAATTGTAACATTTAGTTTTTGTTTGATTCTGTTGTTTAATAAAAAAATTAAATTCGAATATATTCACGATTAATTATTTTGATTATTATTTCGTCTTTATGAACACTATAAGAAAATAACAATCAAAGTTTACATGATTATAATTAAAAGGGTGGTTGCTGTTCTGTGACTGTGGGACTACATACGAATGTGTTCGCTGTTTCAGGTCATTTAACGATGGTACCATAATGGAAATAGAATACATAATGTCGTGGCGCCCTCAATTTTGAATAATTTGTAAAGAATGATACAAGGTATAGATTTTGCAACACAGATAAATAAAATATAAACGTATTACACATGTGTATCCAATTTTTAATAAACATTTTACTTTTAATATTTGAAAAGTTTTAGGAAAAATTTCAATTTATTTGGAAATAGCTAACAACCTTGCTTTTTCATTTGACAGCAAAGAGTGATATTTTACTTTATGGTTTACATATGGCATGTTCCTCCCTATCCCATATTCATACAACAAGTAATGTTCTTATCAACCTTTACGTAGTCATCCAACATTTCATTACGGTCAACATGTGCAAAGTGTCACTCGAAGACGATATTATACAACATATATTGTTGTATGATTCCATTGTGGAATACAACCCCTTGCTCTATTTGACAAGTTATTGCGTAAATAAAACGCATACATTTAATTGGCTGTTCACCATACAAAGAACGAAATGAATCACTACAGCTCTCTCGATGTGAATAGTTTTGCAATAACATACACGTTTACCATCAACAGTTAATAAATGGTATGTAATATAACATTCTTATTCAAACATTTTGTACATGTATCACCTCAATACCTGACATATCTATGTTTTCACAAGATACTCGTCTAAATCTATTCAGTATACAGCAACTAAATTACGAAAGTAGTCACACTGTTATTAGTCATTTTATATAATAAGAATATCCTCCATCTACAGTGTTAACACCTTATTTACATCTTCTTTGTATGTGAATAATACTTTGACGACATCCAAGTAGACTTCATTCTATCCATAATCCCAGATCCAAATATAACAAGATATCGTACGGTACAGAGTTTTTCAAGATTAACAGATAAGTTAAAGTAATAACTGTGCATTTTCAAACATTAAACATCAGTACATTATCAAAATAACACTTTTTGCTAAATTGCCACTATTTCCGTCTTCATCATGTTTCGCACAATTGACTTTTCCAATTGTTATAGTATATAGTTATATACTTGCACTTTCACCAATCTTTATACCATCATATATTATAGTGCACTGTGTCTCATACAAAGATGTTTTCAAAACTGCATGCGCAAAATTTGTCCAATAAAAATAAATATATGTTTACATATTTAAAAAACGAAAGAAGTCTCAATAATTCTACGATATTGTTGAGGATTGACATTCACAGATCATCAACGGTTTGACTCCAGTAGCCTTCCACTTGTAATCAAATGACAATTCAGACCATTTTTAATTTATTGTATAGAGAAGAGAAAGGCTAATATCCATATTAATACACCACCTTCTTCATAAGTTTTTGTTATTTATTCACAATTCAGATTGCAGCTATGATTTACATACTTGCACTCATCCGAATTTTCACCTTCTCCATCCACGTAGAGTTTATCTTCTATTAACTGTACCATGTATTCTGAGCTACATCCATTTTTTTATATTCTTCTTCACGCATTTCGCGTTCCAACCTACTTACTTTGTCTCCTGAGTATTCCATTATTATTGTACCCTTGCAAACATCTTTTTCGATGAATATTCCCAAACCATAACTACTTGATGATTTCACAAGAGCCATCTTTAGGTCCTTGATATATTTTTTGTACATTTCCTTTCCCCTTTGTATTGGACTTCTTTCAGTCATGGTGTTCACGTAATACAATGTGCATTGGGGATGGTGTGACGTATCCATGATGTCGTGGCTGTTCTCAATATGTTGATTCGTAGTTGTGTCGTTCTTTGATATAAAGTAATGTAGCGGTTATAATATTTATTTATATTGACATGACAAGAAATGTTAGTACTTACTTATTCGCAAGTAAACGATCATAAAATCAAGGATTAGTATATACTTACGTTAGAATTATTGTTAAATAATTTCTACTTTTCATTAATACATTACAAATAGAAATACATTTGTAATAGCTGTTCTTTCACAACATAAACCACATTTACTACCCCTTGTTTAATTGTTACAATTAATTCACCTTTCCATATCAGCAACATGATTGTTGACTAACCAAAATTTCATCTTCTCTTGTATTAATAGTTCACACAACAACCACATTTCCATTGTGTGATAAATCATATAACAGCTTCGTTAATTCTGAGATTACTCATCATTACTTTTCTAATACCCAACTCGCTCCAAATTAATTGGCAAGAAATGACTGTCATTGCTACATCCATTACTATCTTCATTCCTTTTTTTATATAATTTATATGATATGAATCCCTGTCATGTCCATCTCTTATGGTTTTTTGTGAAACATGTTTATTTATCACAGTCATCAACTCTCTCCTTTATTTTCTATTCCATGTACAATTAAGTTTGTATACGTACTAATCCTCCATGTAGCGTTATTAGTAAAGAAACTAATTTAGTTGCACTTTAGGCAACAAATTTCCTCCAGTGAACTCACCATAATACATATTCTTCTTGTTCCTTCCATTGCATCGAAAAATATGTAACTGTTCTACTTATATATATATTCCACCATGTTCCCATTTTTTAAGTCATCATCAGAACTTGATAGATTATTTATTTCAGTAATTTTCTTTGCAACTGAATCATATTGAGGTGTTCCCTTAGAATGTAATTTCAGACTGCTGTACATTCTTTCCAATTTTTCGACTTTTCTCTTTACTCACTTTGTTCATTATTATATTTCTCTCATCCATTG
This sequence comes from Odonthalia washingtoniensis, assembly GCA_032358235.1. Lineage (NCBI taxonomy): Eukaryota > Rhodophyta > Florideophyceae > Ceramiales > Rhodomelaceae > Odonthalia > Odonthalia washingtoniensis. The sequence goes on from JAULBU010030477.1 coordinate 11,378, forward strand.
CCAGTTTGATCATTTTCATTGCCTTGTCATTACTGCTTTCATTACGACCCTCTTTCTCTTTACATTTCAATGACTTCACCCCTTGTTGTCTGCTTCCACTCGTCATCGCCTCACTTTTTTCAATGTCTTGACTAACATCTCTGTAATTTCTTACAACGTTTTGGAGGAGCTGTGAAGGTCGGTTTTGTTCTTCTTCCACTTCATATTAGTGCTGTTCATTTGAATGCGCTACATCTGCATGATCATACTGTATCCTATCATCATTATTATAACGTGCTGTTTGCGTTGTAACTTGAGATGATGCTGTTTCTACTCGCCTGTTCCGTTCTACATACTGCACGTGTTATTTAATCTATCCATTTTAACTCTGCCATTACTTTCAACCTCTCCAAATTTTGGTATAATTGACAGATATTCTTCTGTACCAATATATTTGAATGTTATGCCTATACCAGTATTTCAATCCTTTTCCCGTCTGTATTGACTCTCATATATGGCTTGCGTTAATTTATACATTCCTTTTTGTTGTTTCTTACCCGTACGTTTCATATTTTGCACCATGTGGTTACGGGAATGCCATAATAGACAATATTTGCTAACAATTTGCCACTTACTTCTCTTTGAATCTTTACTTATTTTCAGTCCATATTGTTCCCTGCACGACTTTTCTATTCCAATCCACAACGTTTCCTCTGTTTGGACTGACTTTTAAGTTTGGGAAACCCACGCTTTCGCCAGTATCAACACTTCGTCACAACTCCATTGCGGACCACTACGCTTTTCTTCCACAATGATTTTTTTGCTCTTCGATCCATTCGATATTCCTCGTCCTACTACAATGTTTTTATCCAAAATATGATCCTCTTCCTCATTTTCGTTATGGATGTACTTCCAAAAAGTCCTCATTCCATTCTCAACGTCGTCACTGCTTCCTATATTTACATCATTTTTATTGCTCGACTAATATTACTTTCATTATCATAGTCCCTTGTCATTTGTTCAATATCAACTACATTTCCCATATTATTGCTTCTTTCCTCTACATTATCATTGGCAATTAATAATACCGAGTTCCTTTCAGAACGTTTTCTACCAGGAGCTTCGTTTGCGTATTTACTTGCTTATGATACACCTTCCCCTTCTTTCGGGTTTCCACTCCCACTACCTTCCATGTTATGTGCTCGAGATGTGTTCAACAACCTCTGAAAGACATCCATAGGACCATCCCAGTGAATGTTACCGTCCCCAGACTGTTCTTCATCATTCTTACTATTTTTTTGTGCTCAATGTAAACTACATCTTCATGTACTTCATTGTTCTGTATTGCCATTTTGTCCACTCTTATTACAATTTGCAACCGCGTTTATTTAGTTTCGCAAGCTTTTCTTTGACAATTTTTCTTTCATTGTCTTCATGTATTCATGAACGGTTATCTTACTTTTTGGGCTTACGATTGTTTGTGATTAATGCATATACGTTCCTCTCCCGCGACGAACCTGATTTCCGCTTTCCGATATGGTTTATTGGGTTGTATGTAAGGTTTTCGCACGCTTAGCTGCCTGATAGATGTCATCACTCTCCATGGAACATATAACATAAGAAAATATACAGTAAAATGTTAGTAGTAGCAAACTTAACGTCTTGTAGAACCCAGACTTGGTAATTGTTGTTAAATCGTAGGAAGGAACCACTTTGCAGATATACCCAATATATCTTTCCTTTTTGTATGCGATAAATGATCTGCACAACACGCAGGTAATTAGGACGAGATTGGAAGGGAGAGAAAAAATTGGATCAATTGTAACATGGGGTTACATACCCATTTCTGTCCATCTTCACTTACACAGATTCTATCTGCAACTTTTCCAATTTTTCTTCTTTACACTAATTTACAGTCTAGCTATACAATGTATAAACGAACAGCAATGGCATTACTGTTCGTTTTGTATACTTATGTCGCAGCTTTTTTCCGTATTTTGTCAACATGCTCCTGTTCATAGTTTTGCACATGTCTGCCAATTTTTTTCATTGGTTAATTTTTTCACAGAGATTTTCAATTGTTTTTTCATGGGGTACCCAACTATGCCTTTGAGTTTGATGTTGAGTTTTTCAGAAAACTCAACAGCGATCTCAACGCCTTGCTCTATTATTTGCAACTTGCAATTAAAACATCCGTTAAAAACTACTTTATTAACCAGTGGGTGACAGGCGTTGAGTTTGAAACTCAACAATGCAAACTCAACGTCAAACTAGAGATTCCCTTAGAGTTGATGAGCTCGCATAAAAATTTTATATTTTTAAACCAGGGTACATACAGTGCGTTGGAACAGGTATACATGGTGTGAAAAGTTGCATTATCAGACTCTAATTTATTATTAAAACGCCCATCATGCACTGCTTCATTTCCATTATGTGTACATCACGCAAAGTTTGGACCAATGAAAATGATAGGAATGAAAATGTCACCAACCGGAATGATACGATGGGGTAAACCGGAAAAGGACATACTGTGGTGCAGCATCACCATTGCTGTTGTGACGATGGGAAGGAAGTGGTCAAATCCCTGCACATTGTAAAGAAAAAAGTAAAATTACAGTCGTGAATTGTGGAAAAATTCGTGGTCGGACGTCATTAGTCTATAACTTTTTCATGGCTGTCTGTTTGTGACAGCAGTAGGAGTATGAACAGACGAATTCGTCTGTTCAAAAATTTACCATCACGGATTAATCCGTGACGGTAAATTTCACATTGCGGATTTGGTGTGAAATAGGGATTTGAAACCTTCCATGTACTCAAGGCGATGTGGAATAGAATCTTTCAAACATGGATAAGAAGTAGGGTGAAAGCGCAATTTCCGTTTCTATTGGAGGGTGTTGCAAGGCCAAAAAGCGAAGGGTTAATGGACGTACAAGGCGACGACAGCAGCAACTTCAGGAAGCGTTGATGGAACTGCAGCGACAACAGGATATAATAATTACCGAAATTGTAAAAGAAATTGGAAAAGAATACGAAGACGAAGAAGTGATGCATCTTGCAGAAGGGAACAGTTGTGATTACTTGCATGACGTCAGGAACAGAGTTGGAGGCGGATTTATATTCCGATATGAGGTGTTTACCGATTGTATATTTAAGAAAATGTTCAGTATAACAAAACAATTGTTCAATTGGTTGAAAAGAAAGTTGGTTCAGTATCGCTCGGATGTTTAAGAAAAATCACCATGTACTGATAGAAATTGCGAAATATCTACGGAGACAATGTTAAAGAAGGCGTTATCAGCAATTAAATTAGGAAAGTATACACCTGTTCGGTTTGATAGGGATACTATTGAATTCAATGAGATTAGAAAATATGTTGTACAATTAAGTACGTATTTGATAGAAGTGTATGGTGACATATTCTTAAATTGAAAACGGAATTCGGATAAAGTAATGGACATAGAAAATTCTTTCAGAAGGAGGAGGTTTCCGGGATGTACTGGTTTTTTAGAATGTGTAAACTTTTTCGAAAGGGAATCATACCGCAACGGTAAAATATAATGAAACAAAAAAGAACGATGTACAAGTTACTGCTGAGGTATGGCTAGACATAGATTTGTATTGTTGGTCATGGAAAACATCGCAGTCATCGGGAAATAGTCCAAGAAACACGTTTACTTCATCTTCTATACTGAAAGATGTATTCCGTACGGAGAATTCTCTTCGCCATGATACTGGGTATACTGTGATGCCGTCAAGTACCAGAAGACGTTTGGTTTATTTTCAAGTAGATGGGAATTATCCGATGTGGCCTATATTTATTGAAGCCGACCTTATGGACAATACCTTGCCGGGCAACCAATTCTTAAATGTTCGTAACACCGTTCGGAAAACATTTTCGTACATTTTTTATTCTTTGCTTATGAGGTACCGTCTACTTTATAATACCGTGCGCAACAAAGACACGAAAATATCCTGCAAAATAACAAATGGTATTATAATCTTGTATAACATGATGATCCGATTGGAGGAAGCATAATTGGGTGAAGAAACTGACGGAGTTTGGGAAACAACGGAAAAAAATATTGAAAAGAAGAAGAAGAAAAGCGAGTTAACATTCCAAGAATCTGAACGGAGAAATGTGCAAAATGCATGTATTGGGAATGAGGATGGTAGGTAAATTGCGGGCGAAAAACGGTTACGAAGGGATGTATTAACAGATGAATCTGAACGGCATTCTCTACAATCGGAATTGTTTGAACATTACGCTGGCATTTGGAACAATGACTGCAGTTTCCTTGGAGTTGTATAAACAGAAACTGAAAAATGAGATACTGGTGTGTGGTTTGATATGACATGTGCGTGTTAAATATAATATGAAAAATGTAAAACACAATAATACAATACGGTATTGGTTTTGAAAAATACCATACCATGAATAATAAAGTCATATCAATAATTTAAAATTCGATAATATAAAAGCGGAGCGGTTGTATAAATCGTATTACCTAGTCATGTAACACCCGGATGCATATTTAAATGAATAGTTATTTAAGGGAGCAAACTTGACAAATATTTATAACTGTGCAGTAATCATTGATTATGAACCCAATTTATTACATATTATTTGATAAATTATTCAAAATTATTTTTCCACCGTCGCAAAACAAGATATTAAATAATCAAAACCGAATCGGACAAGCAGACGGTGCGTTGAACTACCGATACAATTTCAACAAAAATACTCTCGTAAGATTGTACGACAGATAGGTCACAATCGCGGAACGTAATTATGAATCGAAGCTGTGAATGGGGTCATTTGTCTGTGGGTCAAAATAGGGAACGAAGCAATGACGAATTTGATATTACAACCCATTCGAAAGATTGGAATAATTCTACCGGATATACCGTGACGGAAGACATTGGTGATGAAGTATATGGAGGGTCAACTGCAACAAGTCATATGCAGAAACGTACGTATCACTTGTAATAATAAGACATTTTTCAGGACAACTTCCCTACTAAAGGACGCTAAACCAGTAAGGTATTATGGTTAGGTAATATTTCTTGGATATCTAACAAACATTTGTAATTTTGATAATATCCTTAACAACGACAGGAACAACTGTAATGTAGGGGAGCATGTCACGTGACCTACCACCAATTCCTCGAATAAAAACACCGATGAGAGGATCATCTCCACACATAAATGCATCGAGCAACGAACCGCCGTAAACAGAGCTCGGTGCAACTCAATCTGCAGAGGAAGAGTAGAAGAAAACTGCTATCGTTGTTAGCATTCAGCATCCGTTTCGGTCATC
>JAULBU010030488.1:4170-16672 GCA_032358235.1 Odonthalia washingtoniensis
GCGGCTTTATCCTATTCGTAAATAAGTGCAGGCCATATCTCCATTGGCTGAATACAGTATATTCGGACACACCAGGAACACAATGTGGAAAGTACTCAAGCCCTAAAAACAAACCATCAGAGATATTTCCCTCCTCTACTAAATATATAAGTAGTGGTTATCTCGTTGATTGGCCTCGGCTTCGCGTCGGGACCCATCTACTCGTTCACCATTTTTAAGCCAACATCAGTTGGATAATGCACTTATCCTGTCGATGTTATCATACAGATACCCCTGTAATGGGTGGTTAAAAAATAAACAAATGTTTTAAACAAATGAAAACAAGAATTTCATGCTTTGCGCATTTATTTCTTGGGTGACCCAATTTTTTAAAAATACCACCCAGGAAATAAAATTGCAACATTCACTAATTTCAGAAACAAACAAGAATAGTTGCGTTATGTATAATGGTTTGATACACATCCTTCCGTTGTTCAATCGTTGAAGTTTATATTCCAAACTATGTAATATCGATTGAAATTTTCATATTTCAGCTAACATCGATAGGATAAGTACGTTTAGCCAGCATTCTTGACATTCAAATAATACAGGGCACTGTACAAAAATTGTAATTATTGGTATATCTTTGGTTACGTCGATTATCAGGTTTTAATAAGAAATCGGTGGTACAGCAATATGAACTTTGGGTTACATCCGGAAATGGAAAAGTTTCATTTCCAAAGTAACTAAATCTTACTTTGATGTATATGAGAAAAAAGTTAATTGTTTTCTCAGGAAAACCTGAGAAGTGTTATTCAACCCGCGTTAGATACTAGGGGGTTTACGCATATCACTAATAATGTTCGATTTTTCGTCAATGTAAATTGACGTTATCTCTTTCATTCCTGGAAAGTGGATAACAGAGTAAAATAGGGCCAACTAGGTAAATGTGGAGAGATTGAGATGACAGATTTCTCGTTGAAGTAAAAAATACATTTAATCCTTCCAATAGGAAGGTATAGTGTCGAGAAGTCGAGGTTTTCGAATTGTCGAAAAGCAATAGGCTCTTTTCATGCTGATCGAAATGAGGTACTGTCGGGATTTTAAGTATTGTAAAATATCGGTATATTCGCATATTTCTATTTTTGAAGAATCTACTCTCAGAGTCGCAAAATATGTGCTACTAAAAATATTCGATTCAGATAAAAATGTATGCTTGAGAGAAGAACAGATTATTTGCCTTCTCCGATTTTTATTCTTTTATAGAAAATTTCTGTAGTTACAATAAAATGCAACTATTTTTATGCAAGTGCCATGTAAAAAATGATGTCTACGATTACTGCAAGTAAAAAGTTACACTTTTCTATTAGTGGAACCTTCTATGTGTGAAAAATTGAATCAATGTAACTATAATTACTATCAGTGTAACTGCATGAATAAAATCGCCATGGATTTTCGTTTCAGGCAAATTTATTATATAACCTAAAATAATTAGGTTACAGATTTTCGGGGAAAATATTTTTCTCTGGAGATAATTTCCTGCCGGGAATCATCTGTCCTGTGGGAAAATTTCTCCAACATTCCCTTTTTCTTTTCGTTCAAAGTCGTTTCTTGTGTTCTTTTGATCCATTGTTCAACAGGATGATTGAGACTAGATGAGTTGAGAATAGTAAGGAGATATGATTTTGGTCGAACTTTTGTTAATGCGTTTGAAGGATTATGGTCTGTTCTTGTGTAAATGATACATACAGTAGTCAAGAAAAATCTGGGTAGCACAACCCATACTATACCAATCTGCCATCTTCAGCCGAATCTCTACAAGCTCACCCAAGTTGGAACCGGTACTACACGTTTCACATATCTTTGTACAAATACTGCTGTCTGTGTTTTCGGCTTCTGATGTTCTCAGTTACTATAAGAACTATCAGTCGCACCTTTCTCCTCTTTACCGTTTTCCTTCTCCTCACTTTTTTAACCTTCATTCATAAACTATTCGTTTTGTCTGATCCAGGCACAAGGTGTAGTCACCCCCTTCAAACCGTCACCAGGTTAGGTATTGTTACCAAGCCTAAGAAAGTCCAGGCTACTGTAGTCAGATAACCTTTACTTCTCTTTTCTCCTCCACTCCCCTTTGCTTTTCTAGTCCGATTACCTGACCTCTTGAACCTTCCCCGTCCGGCCTACTGACGTTTTCTTACCCACAGTTGCCCCTCCATCTCTAAGTACATACCTAAATTCTAAGACGATTCTACAACACACCCATCCATCAAATCACTATACAACACTGTATATACACGTGTTGATCCATTAACCCACCGTGATACTGTATCCGTTACTCTTGACACTGTACTACCTAATAAAGCTGATTTACATCGTTAAGATACAGGTAAGTTCGTGCTTACTGTGTATACTTCGCCAATTATAATATATGCAACATTATCAATTTCATATGCATCATAAGAATGTTGAACAGTCTTAAGATCTATCATGAGTCTTTTCTCAGTAATTTGGTTGCTTTGACAATTATATCAAATTGGGATAAACTATCTGTATACATAGCAATGTGGATTCTTGTTTGAGTCATCCATTGTAGATCATATTGTATATAATATGCTACGTCACGTGCGTCTACAAAAGCCATTAGCTCACTTCCAAGTACGAATCGAGTAACGCTTTTTGCTTTATGTGAAGATCATACAATTGGTTGGCATAAACTTTTATTATCAGCCAGGACTATTATGGAACCAGGTTGAGATGTTTTGCTATTATTTGTTGAATATGAAGCATCACTGTATGCACGTAGATGCAAAGTTTTAGTTTATAGCTTTGGATATTTTAACTGAAAGTCTTTTGTGTCTTGTAGGTAATTAACTAATATGTTGGATTTTCTAATCAATTTTGAAATATTTTCCATGAATTTCGTTTCTTTAATTTGTCTAAATAATACAAGTTCACATGTAATATCAGGTCTGGTTTGATTAGTCCAAGCAAGTTTGGCAATTACTGATCTAAACGCAGTATAATTAGCAGTTCTTGTAATTATATTGATTCTGCTTATGTAGCCTTTTTGGTGAAGGACAGTGAGATTGTGTTTTGATTCAATTTGTGGTCCGGCAAATTGAATATTGTTCCATTCTCTTGGTTTACATTGGAATTTCTTTTCTGTTCTTTCTGTGATCTTGCAGTAATCTTCATCACCAGCATGCAGGGTATCCTCTACATATGTGGCACACATGCCTTTTAATCTATCACGTATCGTTTTGAAGAATAGGGCAGTATCAGAAATGGTTGAATTCATGCCTAACTAATTGATAAGATGGTATATTAATGTTCTTCGCCAATAATCACTGCTGTCTGCTAATCCATATAATGGTTTTAATAATTTCATTAAAATGTCGGGACTTTTTGATAATTCCTTCGGGGATTTTACATATATATCTCTCATAAGCTTCTCAGAACTTTGGAGATATGCTTGAGTAACATCAGATGAAAGAAATCTTAATCCTGGTATGGATGTGATACCAACTAGTAACTTGATAGATTGTTGCTTTGATGTCGCTGTGGCATGTACTAGAGATGTTTTCATTTTATCGCTGTAACCTTGTACAACGAATCTAGCCTTCCATACCTCTTGTTTAGTACCTTAGTTCTTAATAGCAAGTTCTAGGCGTCCACCAAGAGTATTGGAGTCATCAGGAATATCCTTTTCACAAACTAGTTTCCATGTTCCTCTTCCTATGAGACCATTAAGTTCCTTTTTATTTGCTTCATCAAATTGTTTGCTTCTCGGGTCACTAAGATGAATTATTTCCGTTATTTGAACATTGTATAACTGGTTATTCAAATTATCTGTGGATTTGAAACGTAGAATATTATTGAAAACTTCAAAAGGTTGATCGCATTGGATATGTTCATAGTATGGCTTAATTTGAAAGGAATTAAAAGGCTGTCTCTTTTTTCCATCTTTTGTAATGACTGTAACAATTCTACCTGTACTATCGATTACTATGAATGGTCCAATTCATTCGTTTTTCCTTTCAGAGAAAATCGAAACGTTTTCTCCTTCTTAATACGTTATATTGGCAGCGGGAGGTATCTTTCTAGTCAATACAGTAAGAATTAGCCTTTCAGCTACAATTGAATTCATTTACGTTTAATCTTTTGCAAGTATCTCCGTCCTTTCTCTTTGAATTGGTAGATAACTACTAATAATCGGAAATCAAGGTACTACTCCAAATGTAAGCAATGACGGAACTCTTCCATTTTCTTCCATAGTATCATTCATTCGTTTGAGTGCAAGTTTCAATAGTATTTTTCCGTCAACAGTAGGAAAATCCATTTTACTTTATTAAAAATTCTTCTTAATGGTGCATGAAGACGTTCTTCGATTCCTAGAGAGCTATGTGCTTCAGCACCAGATAATCTTAGTTTAATACCAGCATTGTCCGTTATCTGTTCCCATAGTTGAGATGTACATATTGAGCCTTGATCTGTACTCATCGTATTGGGATATCCAGTGTATAGAAGGAACCAACATGTTATTAATGATAGCCATACGCCTTCAACGGATTGTTCATAAGTTTCTCCATGGATATCAAGGAATACAGCAGATGAGAATCTTTTTGCGGTGTCAAATACATGGAGTATTGTATATCCATTTAAGAACATGAAATCTATCGAGATCTCATCACCAAATACAAGTTGATCTTCCGAAGGAATTGAGGCACGAAATCTTACTGGAGCCGGGCCATATCGTTGACAATTATGGCAATGTATTTATATATCCTTTATTATGTTCATTGTTTCATAATTGGCTTCACTGGGGCCCGCTAATTTTAACAGGGTAAACAAATTGTCACTACCAGGATGTGAGATTCCTCTATGAAGAATCATAAGTTCGGATTTTGTGAATAGAGTCTTAGTTACATTTCACCATTCAAGATATATATGTCCTAATTTTCTTATAAGTGGTATAGTAATGTCAAGATACGGTAGACGAAGGTTATACCGTACAGTATCCACGTACATTCTTTATGTAGTCTTCAACTCTAGTCCAATAAGAAAACGTATATCAGATTTAACAAAGTCAACTCGTTGTATGATAATATCATTATTATCAATTGGTATACGAATTGATATGAAACCAATTGAGTTCTGTTTATCCGATCCAAACTTGTACTTATTTTTAATTTTATGAGTCCCAAGGGCCGTACCTGTGAACTTACAACAGGCTCTGGCTTGTCTCAATCCGTTTTGTAAAATATGTTCTATATTTTGCTTCAAACGAATTGGACTTTTACATTGGCTAAGTAAATGATTGGGGGATCCGCAATTGAAACAAAATCTTTTCTTATAGTACTTGGAATTTCTATTTCCACCATTGAACTGCCTACAAAAGGAGCTGAGGATGACGAACCATGGTTTACTTGTTTGACCATATGTACTTTGTCCTTACCATAAAATTCCTGGTGCGGTGGAATTTGGAATTATCTTCTTGAATTAACTGTCTCGCTTTCTTCCTGATGCAATCCTCTGATGGTGTAGGTAGGCTGTATCTAAAGCTGTGTATAGTTGATAAAAACTTGACGGAGGTACAGCAGCTACACTTTTTGTGATTGCACTCTCAGTCCAGTTGATTCCAATAACTGCGTAATGAAGGTACTCCTCTAAATATTCGTTACTTCGGTGATTAAATGGTCTTTGGAGAACAAACTTAAAGATTTGTTCCCGTAAATGCTCAATTGCTATACTTACGGAACAATGTTTCTCCTTGATAATCGATGGAAGTCGTAGGTTATGCAGGTATGTTCTTATTCTATCCTGACGAGTGATTGTATTGTACTCATTTCCAATAACAGTGCAAGCTTTATCCAACAAAGGGATATTGATAGATACCATCTTGTTCCTAAATATCCTTTTTGCTTCTTCATCAAATATGTTATGAAAATAATTCATCTTCTGTGTAGCATTCAAGTTAAGATCTTGACAAGCATCGACATAGCTTGAAATGAATTCATTGATATACTCACATATTTTCCCAGTGAATCTATCTTCCTTCTTGAAACTTATAGCAATTTAATTTGCTACACTTCTCTCTTTGAACTCAGTGTCTTGTTGGAAGTGTGGTGATGAATGGGAAGGTGTTTGAATATCATTGTTATCGTTTTCTTGCGAACTATGCGTAGAATTTGGGGAAATTGTCATTGATGTGTTTATCAGTCTCCATGCTTCGTTTCTCTTCTCTTTCTCGTCATGGAAAGATTCTAGTAGGCCATGACTAATTCGTCAAATATGTGGGTTTCGATTATAGTCCAGTTTGTTAAGAACAAGGTAGTTTTTCAATTTCCGATATATCTAAGTAGGACCACGAAGTACCTCTTTGGAGTAAATTACTTCTGGAGGAAGGTCCTGGAGAAGCATTTCAATAACCTCAGAGTGTGATGGCTGAGGATCCATGTCTGCTACTGATGCTAATACTGCTTAAATTTCCGCATGTGCGATGGACACAGGATTGTATCCAAAAAGATAATTTTTAACACTTTGTAGCTTATATATATATATTTGATTTTTTTATATATGTTTTTTTTTGTTTTTTGTTTTTATGTATTTTTATATGTGTGTATTTTTATTTTTGTTTATGTTTATGTATTTTTATATATATTTTCTTTCTTTTTGTATTATTTTAAGACAATATTCACTAGAATGCAAAAACTGGAGATTACTTTATTAAATGTTTTTAGAGATCACTTTAAAATGGTCTTTGCCAATCAAGTGGGTTCTTAATTGTTTGTCCCTTTCAAATGCACGCTTACAGTCTTTGCAGCACAAATCGAAATTAGAATCCTGTACAGCGTTCTTATGGCGACGTGATTGGATATGGTGGGAAAACGTTTTAGAGCTGTTGCAGCTAAGTTGACAAGTCTTACAGTACCGTTTACAACGAGCGGGTACTTTTCGAGACTTTTTTGGTTGCCTCTTGTTCTCCTTGTCCGCCAATACAGCAGATCTCTTCTTTGATAACTTATGCATGCGTTTAATTGGCCCAGGAGCAGCCGCATGTCGTGGGATCTGGTACGTAGAAGAAAATTCTTCTAAAGTGCAATAGGCGCTGGTGTTGGAACCAGGTAGCACGGTTGGCGTGATCTGATCAGGTTCCTCGACGGTAACGGTTACCGGAGGTTCTTGAGGTTGAACACGTGGGTTAGGTTCAACTGTATTGTTTATTGAGGTATTGATTCTTGTGTAATTGAAAACTGTTGTTGATACACGTGGCATTATTGTCTGTGTTCATAAAAATTTTCGATTAATTCTAAGAAAAGTTAGAATCTTTTCGAATTTATTATTATTATTTTATTAATAAAAAAATGGAAAAAATTAAATTATTTTCAAACAATCTATTTTGGAATGTTTATTCCTGAGCTGAGGGACCAAAACTGGGGCAGGTAAATACGATAATTAATTAAGCAGTTAAATTCAAAAATTCTACTAATACAATTGCGTATACTCTGATATCGTATAGTAATTACTGTCGGTATGTTGAGTATTGTAAAATATCGGTATATTCGCTTATTTCTATTTTTGAAGAATCTACTCTCAGAGTCGCAAAATCTGTGCTACTAAAAATGTTCGATTCAGATAAAAATGTATGCTTGAGAGAATAACAGATTGTTTGTCTTCGTTTTTTATTCTTTTATAGGAAATTTTTGTAGTTACAATAAAATGCAACTATTTTTATGCAAGTGCCATGTAAAAAATGATGTCTACGATTACTGCAAGTAAAAAGTTACACTTTTCTATTAGTGGAACCTTCTATGTGTGTAACATTGAGTCAATGTAAGTACACTTACTATAAGTGAGCCTGCATGAATATAATCGCCATGGATTTTCGTTTCAGGCAAATTTATTATATAACCTAAAATAATTAGGTTACATATTTTCGGGGAAAGTCTTTTTCTATGGAGATAATGACCTGTCGGGCATCATCTGTCCTGTAGGAAATTTTCTCCAACAGTTACGTGAATTTTTCTGAAAACACAAAATCATGAAAATTTAGTATAAAATCTCAATAATAATAATATTATTATTTATTTAATCTCAATAATATTCCCAAGACCACATATCAATGGACAATTTATTGTCCATAATATGTCGGACTCTGCAACTTCGTCGTTTATAATTCAATATCAAAATCTTTTTGGTATCTGAAAGATGGGGAGGTTTTTGATGGGCATACAAATTTTTAGCAAGATTGAAGAAAAAGTTTGTGAGATATGAATACGTATGTTGATGAAAAACTACCCTCAAAAATCATGAACATAATTATGTACAATAAATTGTCCATTAAATTATATTTTCAATTACTTTTTGAACTATTTCCCCCCAATCCTAATTAGATGAACATGGCTTGGAAAAGCCTCCATTCCCAAATCCCTCATCCTCCTCGCCCCCAGGAGCTCCAGGCGAAAAATCGCAGAATCCGTACATAGTTTGATAGCAGAATTTACAAACATGACTGAAAGCATTGGATCACGTCCAAAACGACTAGCACAAGGCTCGTTATCTTCTTCTGCCTGTGGTTGCTGTACTGATGGTAAAGGCGAGTGAATCTACTCAGTGGAAGAATGATGAAGAGGGTGACAATTTTCTTTGTTATTGTCCTGGTAAAGTGTTTTTGTGCTTATTTATAAAAAGGTACGAAACCCTCTTATTGTTTTCAGCAGTGTTTATTGATATAATGCATTTAGAAAAAGGAATTACGGCAGCAGTGCGGAACAAACTGTATACATTGTAATGTGAATACAGTGTAATGTGAGATTCTGTACAATCCATGCCACACATTTGTGCAGTTATGGCATTGTAGCCCAGTGGACAAATTACCAGATTGTAACGGAGAGGTCGTCTGTTCGAACAGTTCGAAAACGGAGAGGCCGTAGATCATGGAGAGTTCTTCAGTTCCGTTCGAACAGTTCGAACATGGAGAGGTCGTCATTCCGAACCTCACACTGACACTCCATCACTCATTCTTTCATAATGAGCTGTAGAATGAACAAGAAAGAATTATTTTTCGTAGTGTGCGTTGTAGCAACACTAATTACGTTAAAGCGTGAGACAGAAGAGGACCTGGGAAGAATTGGTACAGAGGGTCAGTACCAAGTTCACAGCTTATACCAATTTTAATTCGGACTGCATGTACTAAAGCAGCAGGTGAAAAACTGATTTATCTGCTGTTTCAATTTCCTCTTCTTCAAGATGAATTGGTCGTTTCATAGATGGGGAAGATGGAACAGCACGAATAATTTATAATCTTTTAGATCCATGCCACGTTGCCCAATATGTTTTGAGTTTGTCCTTTTGTGATCTAATACACAAGTGTACGTTACAGGTGCTACACTCGAACTTGCTCCTACGTCTTTCTTGACCAGAACTACAAAGTGCACATTGTTTCATAGGGTCTCAAAATTTTTTTTTCATTTTATTTTTTTTGATATAGATAAATAAAATAATTCTGTTGACATTTGAGAAATTTCGACGCGGCTGAGAACACAATTACATGTTTCTGTAAGTGTGTACAGTGTGAGAACAGCTGCAGATAGAATGAAGCTGACACTGCCGTCGGCTTGCGACAATTGATGAGTGACGAAAAGGGGAGGAAAGTGTACTTATTCACTTGCTGCACGCGTGAGCGCTTCTTTAATAAAAACAAGTTTAGTCAACATGAAATTCAACTGATTAAAAGTCTGGACTCTCAATACGAACAAGAGTGGCAAAGGCAAAAAAGAGAACGCTTAAAACAACATTCGGAGAAAATGACTGAAGATTCAAACAACAACAGAGGCATGTATTGCCTACGAGGTTTGAAGAGTTTCAAACTACGTGAGAATTTTAATGTCTGGGTGTTTAAATTCTATAACGAGATGGTGGAAAAAAAGATCGACCAATACTTCCTGTATGATACAGAATCACAATTACTTGCGACTTGTATCAATGATAGAAAAACAAACAAACTGGTACCGACAGAGAAAAAAAAGAGGCAAAAGAGGATGAAGAAGAATAAAAGGTCTTAGCCCAAAGCAATTTCAGCCTCTGCCTCATACCACAAACGACACTTTCCTTAAGTGCAATCACAGAAAAAGCAGATTTAGGTAGTCTATGGGATGCTCTCCTGTCGCAATGTAGATCCAAAACATGCACACGTTGCGTGAAGTATATCAACAGGTCATTATTTTAGAAATGAAAACGACCGAAAGTTTGATCTCGTATTAAGACCGAATAGAAGAGTTAGTGTTAAGACCCGACGAGACTGACTATCAAATTTCAGACACCCATAAATGGGGTATATTGACAAGAGGGCTGATAGACATTTATAATCCCATCATACGTACAATAAACGTTTCCTTGGAGGAACAACCTTACCCAGTGCTCGTAATGAAACTTCAAGAACTAAGCAGGGAAGACGTGGCAGATCCCAGCATCCTAATAGAAAAACAATCTAAAAAGAATTTGGCGGGAAGTTTAGGATCGGCTATGCACACCACTGAAAGTGATAGAAGCGAACCATCATTACGAAGAATAAAAGGAAGATGCCATTAGGGCCAATAATAGGCCACATGATGATGGACTGCAATAGTAAAAATATGGAAAAACGTAAAGTGGTACCGAAACCATCACACAAAGCACACGTAGCTGGAAAGAAGTTTGCGTTCACGTGTTCAGAATAGCCAAGCGGAGAATTGAAACAATATATTGTAGATTCCGATGCTTCCCATCATTATAAAACGATAATAACAGGCTTCATCGAAATAAAAAGGATTATAAATGTATGGTTACAACCGCTGCAAGCTAAATACTGCCGATCACTAAAACAGGTTTAAATGATGGTTTTGGAGAACTAAAAATTGTACCAGAAGTGGGTAGAAGACTACTCTCCATCAGTCAAGTCAAATGACGAAAGAAAATGATGATATAGACATTTTCAAAAATGATAAATGCATCATAAAGAATACAAATTTAAAAATTTAAAAGGAAAGCGTGGCAATGATAACCTATACAGAATTCAGAGAAATTCAAATAAGTCAAATACCGTTTCCGAAAAGGACGTCCAAACAGGCAAAGAAGACACTGAACTAGAAACTGATTCATTAAACACAGATGAGGAAGATAACTACAAGGAATATGAGGAACACAACCAACTTCGAGACTTGCATCGGAGGTTGAGACACCTGTCTGTAAATGGCATAAAAAGTTTGGTGATTCTTGGGATACTAACTATAACACAGAAGTAGTTAAAAACAGCTAAACTGTATCATATGTGCCCAAGGCAATACACATGCTGGTGGATACATAAAACGACCTAAGTTACCAAAGGTAAGCACGAATAGACCAGGAGAACTGGTTTATTCCGATACTTGTGGCCCATTTTTACTGCCCGATGTAAATGGTGAATTGTAATTTCAAACGTATATTGACGATTTTTCTCGTCTGACATGCACCTTCTTGATGAAATAAAAAAACTCAGACTTTAAAAAAAATAGAAAGGTATAAATAATTTATGGACATAAGGGGTTATGGGATACAAACGCTTAGAACCGATCAGGATTCGGAGTACGCATCAAGAGACATTCAGGACTACCTGAGAGAAATTGATATTTCACACACTCCTACTGGTCGCACGGCACATGCTCAAGTGCATGTAGCCGAATGGATAAATAGGACATTAGTAGAAATGGCGAGAGAAATGCTCATTGATAGTGGTTTAGGTAAATTTTGGTGGGGCCATACTGTGCTCTACGCAACCACAATTAGAAACAGATGTCAAACTGGTACTTTAAAATCTACAGATACTATAGATTGCTCAAATATACACTGCCATTACCTTCCAATCTATGAACTGTATAGTATATGGGGAGACTGGCCCTAACTGATTCATTTGAAATGGGAATTTCATTTACGAAAGCACAGACTCAAGGTCACTTTTTAAATACTTGGAATGAGGACGTGCAACAGTTGTCTATTACTTTCCTTGGTCGTTTTTCCGACAAAGCTACACGTCAAAAAAAAAATAGTGGTCTGGATGACATTGAGATTTCTTCATCTTTTACATGACATGAAATTCTTTACCCAGTCATTCTCCAACGTGTACATCAGATGCTCTACATAATAATGTAATTAAATTAGGGGATGTTGAATTGCATCTTCCTACCATCCTGTGTTTTGGACCTCATATATGTTCACAATTTCAAACTCTCCTTTTGTAGTTATTCTTTCCTATACAAAGAAATAGTAATTTCTTTCGATTGTTCATTTAAAAACAGCGTTAATTAAACATTTGAAACTTGAACACGCATTCTCCATATACTGATATAATATATGTGAAGTATGTAGTACATACTCCACACTTTTCCGTTTATTTATGTTTACTAATGCGTTGACTTATAAGTAAATATAGGATCTTCCTGTTCCGTTCGATGACCATTTTATGCGTATTTATTCTCAGAAATAGGCATAAAAAGGCAAATCCATTCAT
>JAULBU010030499.1:0-16671 GCA_032358235.1 Odonthalia washingtoniensis
AGAGAATGGAGCTGTCAATCATTATTGCACCCCCATCACCACCCCTTCCAGCTCATCATGTAGAAGATTACCATTACGGTAATCAAATATTCTGTGCTCTTTTTTCTCAGGTTTTGGTGAGAGAAGAAACAGAGTTGTTCATTGCCACATATATTCACTCATGTCAGCACGGAATAAACATTGGAAACAAGGAGACCCAAGAATAACCGGAAGTAACGGATATGGTATAATGACTTGAATGACACGAGAATTGCGTAATTATTGTACCAATAGGTTTTTGATGGAGTTGTTTTACAATTCTGACTATGATCTTAAAAAGGTTCTGCTTGAAGTGAGCAGGGCTGACGAAGTGGATTAAGATGTATTGAAAAGACAGATGCCGCAACCATACATCCATTACAATTGGGAGGAAGGGGAGATTGTAAATATACCAAGAGGTGAGGAACGCTAGTTCAACTTCTCGAACAGAAGCATGAACTACTGGAAGGTTCGAGTATTTTATGAGATAACAATACCTACAAGAAATTTTGAACCGCAAATCATGGATTGTTGCTGCGAATTGGTTATGGAAACACTATGTGAATATGGATACAAGAAGTGTGAACCTGAGAGATCTGTTCCACTTATTGAAAATGGAGATGAAGGCCAACCTTGTATTGATATGGAGTTTGATCACAATCGCGACGAATTGTTCAATGATGTGGGTGGATGGTATAATGAGGTTGTGTATGTTGTCGGGCACCTGGTTGGTACAACAACTTTCCAGAAACCGCCAGCGAGTTCTTCAAGGAAATCATTACATGGATACGTAAAGGTGAAGGAAATACCAGAATGGAAGACGAACTGCAAGCAATGAGTGATCAAGTGAAAGAGTAGGGGAAGCGTTTGGCGTCATATGAACAGCAGCTAAAGGAGGCAGGAAAGCAGAGGGACTACGACAAATGTGAGATAAATCCGTTAACTACAGAATTTTCACTTGCACGTGTTAACGAAGCTGAGGTATGTGCAAGAAAAAATGTATACGCAAACCTAATTGGTAAATATAGATCTGCATCGCGAGATATGCACAAGCATGTTATTGACTTTAGTGAGAAAACAGGCGTCTCTGTACAAATGATGGGTGCTGATGTGAATCTGTAGAAATGAGTACGACACAACTTCGTAGTTTCAACATTGAAGAGCTACCAACAGCAGAAAGACAGGAGACAGAAGCAGGAGATAGTGCACCATAACATCAGGATATTTCACCACTGCAGCAACCGGATATTGAACCACCTCAGATTAACCAGTGGGTTACGGTAATATTTTTGTATGATTATAGATTAGTTTGTGTGATATGTAAAATGTTTGAATTATGAACCGAATAGGTAGCTGTCGGTATAATTGTTAAGTAAATTATAAAGTTGTTAATTTCCTTCCGGTTGTTGTTACCTTTACATACATGTAAAGCGTCCCCATCATATCAATATGTATGAAGCTATGAAGGTCAATAACCGCTAGGTGAAAAAGACAGCGAGAACTGTAGAAGTATAAAAAACATGTTTACATGTTTTTTTTCCATATGGAATAAAGATGTGAAACACGAGCCAAAAATGGCAGTGAGAACCGGCCCAAGTATGAAAAACATGTTTTCATTTTTTTTACGAAGGTGAATAACCACTTGGTAATTAAAAAAAGGGAGCGAGAACTGCTCGAAGTATAAAAAATATGTTTACATGTTTTTGTCCATATGGTATAATATATTGGTAGATGTTCATGTTATACATAATAAGGAAGATAATAAGGAGTATGGAAATGTTGAATTTTAACGTTATCAAAAGATGAGAATATTGAAACGAAACGTTCTTAAATGACAAGGTGAAAAAGTTCAATATAAACAAAAAAACATTGTTCCAGACATGCCCTGATCTACTTGTATTTCTCATTACACATATAATACCAAGTTTGTTGCCCCTGTGGTGGTTATTTCAAGAATAATTTTATATGTATTACTATATACGAAGAATATCATACATATTTCATTGTCTATTAACAAGTTTCCGCCTCATTTCAGAACAATGTTTTTTAACTTTACATCCACAATTTTCTTGAATAACTGTAATTTGATTTATTGTACGTAAATTCTGTAATTTTGTAGGATCAATAACCTGTTAAGCTGATTATACTATTGTCACAAACTGTCCACAGTCAATGTCAACTGGACATTCAATTGGTTAACTTCTTATGTACCGAGCGCTCGCTGTAAAATACTACCCATGATTTGTCACAGCAAACTAAACTTATACCAAAAAAAAATATGTAAAACATCACGTCAGTACATGTCATACCAAGCTGTCATGTATGTCAACTGTTCATATTCTTTTACTACAATATGCGCATATATTTGTATGTATGTCATTTTCTGTATATCTGTATGTACATTATTTTCACGGTAGCGGTGTAATATGTACATCCATCGATGTTCTATTTTCATGGTAGCGGTGTTATATGTACATCCATCAATGTTATTTATACCATATGGAAGGAATGCAAAGTTTTTTTGCATGAAGTTATCAGATCTGTTTCATAAGAAGTTGTTATGTATGTCAACGTCTCATATTCTTTTACTAAAAAATGCGCATGTACCTGTATTTATGCTCATTACATACGGACAAAAAAGGTTTTCTTGCATGAAATTTTCACCTGTTTCATGAACGGTTACCATGTATGTCAACTTTTCATATTTTATACATTACTTTTTACGTATAGGTTTTTCTGATTGCTTTTTTCCATTTGGTTTCAATTTTCCACACTTTAAGATGTGCATATCGCTTTGTGCGCCTCACATACATCTTTTTTTGAATTGGGCATCTGATAGATACTTAATACCTTGTGGTACAATAAAGCCCTTTCTTTGTATGAAAACATGTTTTTTCTTAAAATGCTTTTGTTAGAGTGAATAGCAATAACCAGCCTTTATCCCATTTGGTTACCCCGTAAGATACATTGTTACAATCACATAAACAAATTCTACAACAACTACACTTCATACCAGTCGGTCACGCCTTCAATGATTCATACCAGATGATCACGCCTTCAATTGTCAACTGCACCCATTTCTGTGTTGTATATATCCAAATCAGACTGTTACCTAAAGTGTTGATCCTGGTCCGTATAACGCATATTCCGAATCATAGCGAAATAAGCCAATTTATCACCATTTCTTCGGTTTTCCATATTGGTTTTACATGTGTTACGTCTCTACTCAGATGATGACTGGTCCATTTTGGTAAATTCAGCTAACAAAAGTCCTTCCAAATCACATCGAGACGGTTCGTGATATTCTACCTTTTGGAATTGGTTCATGCGTATCATGATGTTGTGAAAAATAACACAGACATTTTATATGCGTATTGTCTCTTTCAAATCCCATCGACGGTTTTCCCTGCGTAAAATTTCAAATATTGATTGTAGTATACCAAATAAACGTTCCACATCCTTCCGCACTGACTCCTGTATGAACGAATATTTTTCCATTCTCACTATCCGATCCGGTAATTGGTCACGCAAATATTGGGCAATGCGTATATATGCTATCAACCAAAAAATGCAGGTGATGTTTCTGTCCTTCTCCTGTAATTTTATAACCATCTGTTACTGTTATGCCAAACATATCAATATAAATACTTGTAAATAACGGTGACCTGGAAAGGACATTTAAGTCATCATTCGTACCAGGTCTTCCTGAAAACTATGACAAACAGTATAGGTCATGGTCACACCATCCTCCACACTGTACCGTAGCGCTTTTCGATACCCAGGAATTGAGTTACTGACCTTTCATGGTTCCGGGGCAGTTCTTTCAAGTATACTTCATACAATCTACAGCCCCTATAAAACCACGAAAATCAATTTTGGTATAAGATTTTTCTATTACCACCATCTAATCCGTTGTTGGAAACCGGGTGTAGAATCTTCCTCCATATATTTCAGTTATATCTATAAAGTGTTGTATAAAATACTGCCGTGTTGTTTCTTCTGCCATGTACATGCAGTCTTCCAGGTTATTCACAGCACATCCTGTGCTCAGTATACGTAAAGACGAAAGAACCTTCATATCCGTGGGTATACATTTGTGTCCAATTCCATTTATAGAACGATTCCAGAAAAGTGGCCTGTGCCATAGTAAATCTTCCTTCAATTGGTAGTACATAACCCTTGGGATGGAAAACCGGCGTTTGAAGATGTAGTCTGGTTATGTTGGGTTCACATACACGTAATATTTGATCCAAGTTTAAACAACACGAAGATAATTGTTCGTGGCCGTCACGCGTCTACTATAAAAAACAATTGGTTCATCATCGTGACCGTCCGTAGTTTTTTAATGTTCTAGAATACCTGCAATAGCGGTTTGTCCTTGCTTCAAGTAAAACATCATCATTGCCATTTGGTTTCTGCTTTTTTTCTTTTTTGAATCATTCTTTCAGTGTCACTGTTATCATTCTCTCCTTCGCTAGACATTACACGTCCTTTAATTAACAGCTGAGGCAGTCTTGAACTGACACGATTGCCGTTTTATGACAAGTATGGTTTGTCGCAACCTTCTTATGAATTAAAAAAAGTTTCAGACGGACGGCGGGACACAATCTTAATTTATTATCATTAATTCTCTAAATTTTACAAAGTTTATGTTATGTACTACGCGTCGTACTACACGTAGTTTTGAGTCATCCATTTTCTTCATTCTCGTTACCGTCGCCAGATACAATTTCTAGGGCCTTCCTATACCCAGCTGACCATACCGGTAGATATTACAACGCAATGTAACTCCTCTTCAACTCGGTGGCACGCGCTTGTTCATTTCTCAGCGATGTAATGATGCCTTTAGTTATTTTAAATTCAGGGAAAATTACACCCATAGTATCCTCTCCTACACTTCTCGCCCTCTTTTCAACAACCCTTTGTTTTGCAGCCTTTATACTATGTGGTTTTCGTTTATACGTGACCTCGGAAGTTTCAAGTGTCACATCATCAAATTCTCTTACAAAACGCGACCCATTCCTACAGCCATTTGTTTCTCCAATACAAGCAGGACTATCAGTAATACCTATATGGCGGTGCTCGGCGCTTTTGATTTCTTCGTTCACTCTCTTCCTTACGTTGCTCATGCCTACACTGTTTTGGTTTCTTGTGGGTGTTGAATCAAAGTCTAGTCTTTCCACAACCTCCCTTCCATTCCGATTTGTCGTTAGCTCCGCCCTTGATTCATTCTTCATACGGTTTTCTGGTGTGCTAAGATCGCACAAAAGTTCAATTTTCACACTCCCAGTCTCATTCTCATCACCAAATTTAGGTATTTTGGCAAGATATTCTGCAGCATCTACACTTAAAAAAGTAACACCAATCCCAGGATTGATTTCCTTCTCCCTTCGTCTACGGCTTTGGAAAATAGCGTGAGCCTGCTTCAACAAAGTTTCTTTCTGCATGTTGCTGGTTCTGTTGACCCGTAACACCTGTTTATAGCAGGAATTCTAAAGCTGACAGTACAGTGAAAACGGACCCCATTTACAACGATTGGATGCTCGTGATCTTTTCATTCCATATTTTTCCGTACAGAAAGCAGTAATCGCAGACCACATGGTTTATTCTGTTTGCACGAGCTATTCTGTCTGATTAACCCAAGCTTTTGAAAGTATAAGAGCTTCTTTCGGGATCCATTGCGGCCCACTGATTTTGTCCTCCATGTCGTTCACCTCACTCCTTTTCCTGTTCTTCGAACCACGTGGTCTGCCCGCACTATGTTTTCCGTTTTCCAGTAACGAGGCTTATTTCCATGCCTGTTTTGGTCGTTGTTTCTGTTTCGTCATCAGTCATGCCCACTGCGGACGTTTTTTCATCTTCTTCCCTCACAAGTTTCTTCTTCATTTCCACTAGACCTTTACCAATACGCTCAGCATTTCGTCCATCACGTATGATATCTCCTTTTCGCAATTACATATATGCTGCGTATTCATCACCCACACCGCTGTAATGTCCTTTCTCACTATCCATCACCGCGGTCTCCACAAATAACCCTCGTTCTATCTCCAATCTTCTTTCTTTTTTCCATTCAATGTTCACCCCATACCTTACCGTGCTTCTCTCTTCAATACCATTTGGTTTTGCATACTGTAGTCCGGTTCAATCTCATCCGGTTCAATGGTGGAGTTAAGCAGATTTTCTAATTCAACCCTTTTGATCTCACGTCTGTCTTTATTGTTTCCGGTTTTCTGTTTTTGTTGTCTTTGATCACCATTTAGGTCGTTTCCGTTTTGGTTCTATGGCGTAACAGTGCGAACTATATTTCTTCCGTTTCATACATCATGTGACTATGCGGTACAACACAATTTTCGGTTGATACGTCATGTATTATTACCCCATCTGGTTGCAGTGTTCGGCTTGCATTTCCTAAAGATGCAAAAAGTTCATCCCTGCCGTCACCATTATTTCCATTTCCGCAGTCTTTAATATCTTCATCTTCGTAACTACCAATTGGTTCTCGTCCCATTCTCGACGCCGCCACCCGGTTTTGACCTGATTCATCGACCTCCTGTATTTCCTGATATGCAGCTCTTGGTCTGTCATATTGGAATACATCTGTGTTGAGGGAGGCCCGTGCAGAAATGCGTATAGACGACCTGCTGATCATGGAAGGCCGCCTAAATTTTCAGAACTGCCGGCTCTCGGCGCGGAACAGCCGCCTTCAGACCTGGTTGTTGTCTCAGGTGCACTCCCGCCCATCACCTGGCCGAGGACGATCTAAGTGACCGTCCCTGGTATCAGCTGCGTGGCGTTCGATATTATCGCCTCGAAACCAGCTCGATATACAATTCGGAAGACGATGGAAGTGTTCGTGATAGTAGTAGCGGGGAAGTTGAACGCAGCGGAGGTTACCACAGCTGGTACGATATCGCTCCGCAGTGGCGCAGTGGGTACGAGGACAAGGTCAGCGCGAGAGGTTACTACTATTGTATGGATTAGCGCCACAAGTTCTCCTTCCAAGTAGGGGAGGAACTCCTGACGCTGTGGGCTAGGGCGCTCGTAATGGCCCCTAATAAAGCGTGTTGTTTGTTCTACTCTTTGTCCACCTTGTCTCGCTGCGCGCTGAGTTCGCATTTTTCACCGAAGAAAGTAGACGCCTGGAGTTTGAAAGGAGTACGGGACAGAGGAAGAAGGCAGACGCAACGCCCGAAATCAATTCAACGAGGTGGTTTTAAAGACTGTAGGTGTCACTGCCGGAATTCTCCAGTAATTGCGGGATGTGGGAAGCCATTCGTCGAAAGTTGTGCGAAGGAAGGCCTCCGTGTCTGGCAAGTACTGGAGGTGGCGGACGGAGGGTCCATCCGTAATGTGAGGAAGTCGGCCTTTGTGGCCACTGGGGAGTGGAGTAGGCGAAAGGAAGGTTAGCCCATAAATTGTAGGGCGTCAGCAGAGGCTGCTAGGGATTTTGGGAAAATCGGGCGGACGGGACGTCCGAAAGTAGTGTCACGCGGCGTGGAGCAAGACGAGACGTCAGCCATAATTCAGCAAGTCTGCTTCGGAGGTTACCAGAGGAAGTTGGCGTGACGCTTCAGGTTTGGCACGTGGAACGAGAGAGGAGGAAAGTGGGCGGACGCGACGTCCGCGCTTCAGGAAAAGAGGTGGCCTCAGAGATGTCGGAAGTTAAAGAAGCGTCCACGGCGTCCGCCAGTTAAGCGAAGAGGCGGTTGGGAGGTCCGTGTGTAGTATTAGGAAGGCGATCCCCGTGGTCACTGGGGGTGGTACAGGAGAACGGGAGGTTCGCTCGTACATTCTAAGTGGGAGATAATTTAGGCTGCTGGGGATTAGGGCGTAAAAGCCAGCGTGGTAACTAGTTTGGATGGGGATGGGAGTAGCGAGGTTCTCCTCTCGTTGTGTCGGATGCCCGTGGCATGGGATGGCCGCGTTGGGCAGATGGAAGGTACGTGTTAGGTACGAAGGTGGCGTAAGTTATGGCCGCCTGATAATGGGAGAGGTGGATGGGAGGTCCACCAGTAATGTGGAACAGGAGGCTGTCACGCCCCGCTGGACAGTGAGAAAGGCCAACAGGGGCTTCGCTTGTACATTGTATGGGGAGGCCATGTCGTTTACCGGGGAATTGGGGGGAAAGTACCAACGCGGCTGATAGTGTGGTCGTGGTCGGACGGACAGTATGTGATTTTGATGAGGAGGACAGCACTAGTGGCCACCCGGGGATGATGGAGGCGGACGGGTAGTCGGCCAGTAGTGTTGAACAGGCGATGGTCGCGACTGATAGTGTTGTGGATACAGGATGGCGCAGATGAGGAAGGTGGGCGAACGTGTCGCTCGCCGTTAAAGCAGCCAGGTGGCCTCCGAAACGTGCGGGCGGTTTGTAACTATGATGTGGAACCCAGCCGTTGCAGCTGCCCGGGGATGACTGAGGCGTACGGGAGGTCTGCCAGAAATGTTGGACAGAAGGCTGATTCGATGATCCGGAGTGGGTGACTCAACGGAGATGGTGGTGACGGTGTTTAGATACGGTGGTGGTGGATGGGTAGAAGGAGATGGTGGTGACGGTTTTTGGGTTTGATGGTATGCTGGAGGCATGACATGGTTCCTCCGCAGTTGTTGAGCAGTTTGTCAGTGCACTGTCGGGAGCGTGGTGTGCCGGAAGAGACGGGGACCAGGCGTGTGGACTAATAAAATGGGCAGGACGACACGTGTATGAAGCGCAACCGGATATGCAGGTGCTCACCACTGAACTGTATGGGATGGCGTCGGGGGCCATCGGGTGTCCACTTGACTCCCCCAGTGGCGTTGCCGAGCTCGTACGCGGCAATCCACCGATAGGTGCCGACACGTCTATGAGACCGACGTGGGATTTGTTGGTAATCAGCAAAGGCGGATTGGATGTGCGCCCGTCGGGCCAGTACACGTATCTATTGGTGGTTGCTGGCGGAGTGATTGTGGTCGTTGAGATGGCCACGTGGAACGCCGACATGGTTTGTGCGGCCTGACCAACTTCGCGTTAAATGACTCCCGAGTACGAGATGCGGGGATGTGTGGCGTACAACGCGAAAGGCTTCCAAGCTGCGAGGCACGATGATGTGTTCCACAACGTCCGAGGAGGAGGTGCGTACTGGGGAAAATAGCAAGGTGAACTGACAGGGGCGCACTCCGCTGGCGTTGAAAGAAACCAATTGGATCGTGAGAGGAAGGTCGAATTTATCCCATCACACAGCCTCCTTCTATTATATCTGCCACGAATCGTTGTGTTAGTCAACTTGCTGCTTCGTTTCCGCGCGAATGTCCATGTGGATGCCGTCCGTACAATGACACGCAACTATTCCCTACTTCATGGCTAATTTCATCCTTTCATGTGATCTTACTGTTTACATGAGCTCCCTGTGATGTCACGCGTGCTTGGAAGCGTGACTATTATCAAGGTGTATTCATGCGCACCGGCTCCACGCGCTATTTCGAACCCACTGGTTCTGCGCGTGCGGTCGAGGTAATTTCGCGCGTACGTGGACGGGCGAATATACCCTACTTTCAACCATCCATTGGACCTTACCGTGTTCTTCCGGGTACTGTAATGTCGCGCGTGCGTGTTCGCGCGACTATTCTCGAGGTTAATACACGCGCATAGGATTTCGCGTCCGTTCGACATTACCGGTTCTGCGTGTTCGGTCTCGTGACCTCATCCGCTTGTACGACTGGTTTCCTTGAGGTTGTGCGTGCGTAGACTCGCGATTCGTCACGACTTTCTTCAAAACATTCCGATTCCCCCGTATTTGGAATTGGAAGACTCGACTAGAATCTACCGGTTTACAACGCTGATGTGGCAAGGATTCGGGTCTCCATCATGACAGTATGGACCAGATGGAGGCCATTCTTTGATGAAGGCAGGCAAAGTAACACAAAATGAGTTTTTCTGGGACATGAGAGGTAGTCTCCAACATTGGGTCATACGGACCAGCCCATCGGATACGGAACTCAAGTTTTCCGCGTCGCGCTTTTCAGTGATCGTCAATGAAGTCGACAAGCCACTTGTCACCGTCGGTTATTTTGTCGGCCATATTTGAGGCGTCGCGGCGCTTCGGCGACTCATGGATGTCTCTGATTCGAGAGCAGGGGCAATGAGGTCAGCGCCGACGCGTTCGACGTTTTCGCCGCGTTGTTCAACCACAGTTAGGGCAGCTGTATCCACTACTTGATAGGGCCCTCGACAATGTGTTGTGGATTTAGCCGCTTGTGGATTCCATCGTGTGGATCTAGGAATCCTCTTCCCTGGGTCTGAGCAGTATGGTGAATTATGCGTACCTGCTTGTAGAAGTCACGTTTGTAACGTGCCTGGGTTTTTCAGAGAGAGGCCTGTGCTCTGGTCATGGTCACGGGTAAGAGTTCCGGGATTGCGATTCGCTACGTCCCGAGAGCGGGTTGTGCCGCCACGTTGATCGCGGCCGTGATATCTGATGGCGGTCGGCTCAGCACAAGATCGAACATCCGAGTTCTGGTCGTTTAGTGTACATGCATGTTATACACGTGAGTCAATGTGTGGAAATAATCAGTATCTAAATCAATTAAATGTTTATTAAATAGAGATGAAAAGAAATGAAAAGTAAGAGGAAAAGAGGAAGTGAAATGGCTCATAAAGTTCGTCAGATAAATAACCCATTGGTAATTGATCGAGATCTTTGAAGAATCTCTACGTGACTGTAACCACGACACAATCAAATATCTTTTGCGGATATCGAGTCAAAGGTACGCAAGTGCCCTTTTTGAATTGGTAGAGTTGAGTGATCAAGACACGGGGCGGGGCGCTTGGGGATCACTTTGCGTTCTAAAGCCAATAGTTGATCAACTTACTGCGTGTTTAGTTAGGTTTCTCGTCACCGTTTGATTGAATAGTTAAGTGAAAAATCTTGATCTGCGTTGTTTGTTTGTTAATGTCTGTCTTTTATTCAGAAATAGCAATCGTCGTCACTGACAGATATAAACAGTAATCTGAAATATAAAGTGAAAGGATTTGTTTAAACGTGTACAATGATTACCTAAAGTGTCAATGGCTCTAATGTATCGAACGATGTAATCATACACAAGTATTCCACATGCGTGAGACGTAGCGTACATTTATGTCATCATACAGCAGGGAGGGGAAAACACTGGAACACAGTATCCTATTACTGCAAAGTCTCCATATGGTGGATTATAATAATGTACACCATTGTGTGTAGATTCATACAGTACCGTCGGGTAATCCCTTATATGAATATATCGCATGCGGTGTCAATCGATGTTACACCTGCCTGACTTAATTGATTTCACCACCTACAGTAGTGTGATTTTGTTACCGTGACCCTTATACGCCTTCTGTACACCTGTTGTGTGGATCACTGTTTTACCGTCTTCATTTTCATCTCAGTTGGTTTTCTTGACAAATATCATTACATCCCTTATCACCGTGTTGGTGTGTTGTCACGAGTTTTTCTTGTTTGGTATTCTCCTGCCTCCATCATCTTTGAAGTCATCCTATTATCATTACCATTGCGTATCATGACACCATTATCATTCTATCATTGTCATGGTATCATTACCATTGCATCATTATCATAGTATCATTTATCATTGCATCATTATCATTGCATCATTATCATTGCATCATTTATCATTGTATAATTATCATTTTATCATTATCATAGTACCATTTATCATTTGTATCATTATCATTGCATCATTTATCATAGTATCATTTGTCGTGGGATCTTCGTTTGTGTTCGAACGGTTTTGTTGGTTTTATCTAGCTTTCTATCTGCGTCCACGGTGACATCCCTGGTTACTCGAATCATTTCTGTATTTCAATTTTTCGTGATGTGGTCATACATACATGAGTATCCACATCCTCTTAATCGCCTTCCATATTTCCATTGCTGACTGTTTGATGACAATCTGAGCCGCGGTGAAATGTGTCGCAGTGCCAATTAGGTGGACGACATGTTTCCCTTATAGCCACTTCGTGTCTACCTGTACCACATGGTTGAATATCAGTTGTGAAGTACCAATTGTAAGTTTAAAACGTCTCGGTGAGGCTTCATGTCGAACGCATGTTGCGCAGTCGTCTGCGATAAGTTAAATTGCAGTTTTTCTTTCCTTGTCGATTATGTTTCCTGTTGCCCTTTTCAGCAAGTTTCTTGAATATTTGATTGACGGATTGCCGAAGGTGGAATGTAGCCCTTGGAACTCGGGAAAAATATTGAATGCATATGGGTGATCATGAGGCTAACAGTTGTGGATGAGCAAGTTTTTCATAAATAGGAGTTGTTCAGTTCTCCTTTTGTACGAAATGTGGTTCTTCTGAGGCTCATGTCAAGGTTCTTATCCGTCATATTTTTGAGACTCAGAAAGGACGGTGCCTTATCGCCAAGGATGAGGAAATCAACGTCTATGATTAGTCTCAGGTCAGGGAAAGGGATCTGGATCCTGGGTTACCCAATTGGGGGTCTGGTCCTACTACTTCCCTGACTTTTTTCGAACGAGTGACTGGATGTTGGGTCGTAGTTGGAAAGTTTCGCAGTAAGCCACATACTGCTCGGCAGACATTATCGATCAGTTTTTGTCACACATTTCTATGAATATAGCAAGAAGTGTTTGTCCTCTGCGGCGTGTATTATTGCTGTACGTGTAGAATAAATCCGTGTTAGTGTAACCGTCATCTTTTATTATTTCTTCGAAACATTTTGTGGGACCATTCAGGGGTTTGTGCACGTTCATAGCTTTAGACAACAATTGAAAGGTAGAATGTCCCCCCTCCTTCTTTTGAAGTGACACATAATCTCTTCTATTTTGGGTGCCCAGTACACACTTCTATTGATGCGTTTTCACGAGCCCATCGTCAGTAAGATTCGTTTCCCAAAAGGGCCAAAAAAACGATTGGGTTTTCGGATATTTTGGGGTCCACAAATTACCAAAAAATGATTCCTATTTGTTTTTTGGGCATTTTGGGGCATTTTCGGAGCCTTTACATATCGCATAGTTTGTTTTGTCCAAAAGAAGTCAAAATGTTTTGGTGTTTGATTTCTAAAATCGTTTTGGGCAGTTTTTTGGTAGTTTATATTGACGCTTTTTTGGATCATTATTTTTCTCTATTCTCCAAATGTAACAAAATGTTATAATGAAGGCATTGAAAGAATTTTCACAATTTCCAAAATATGTTCAGCATGATATCAAAACCATTTTGAGTAATGCTCAAAATATTTTTCAATAATACTCAAAATATGTTGAATAATGCACAAAACATTTTTAGTAATGCTCAAATTACTTTTGACGTCATTGTTAAACTATTTTGCAGAACGTCAAAAATATTGCACTGTACGCCCAAAAACGTTGACACGTGGCAAACAATTACCGAAACGAAATTCTACACTACACGGCGAAAAAAGTTGACACGTGTTAAAAATTGCTGTGAAATAATTCTATTGGACAATTGTTTCGAGTAATTACTAAATTTTCTGGAATGTTGGCAAATACTTTTGGGAAAAGGGAGCATATTATGCTTATAATAATAATGACATGACCTGAAAATTTGGAGAGTGATTGTATTAATACCGCCTTCATCGGTAGTTCTGACATTCGAGCTTCGTAATGCGTGGCCCGAAGAGAACTGCAAGCTGAAAAGATCTAGTTCGTGATGTGGTTCTACTTCCTATCTTTTTCCCTCCCTTTTTTGTCGTTGTCCTACTGCTTGTGCGTCTTTTCTCTGGAATGCAATGAGAGAGGTTTACATCACCGAATGGGTGGATAAAGCACTTCCTAATGCCCCTTTTAGCTGATCTCTCCGTAGGTGGATATAAACTCTCCCTCGTTATAGTTTTGCTTGACCTCGCGTCCTGAGTGCTGGGTTGTACTGTAGGTGGGGATGTATAGGCTATGGTATGAAAGATGTCACTATGTTTTCTCCACCGTCCCTTCGACTACTCTCGCGGTCTTCGTGCAGGACTATTAGCGCGTCGAATTGCTTATGTTGCAAGCCAATGGCGATGCAGGATGCGCTATAGGTCTAGCGTGGGTCACTGGTTAGGTCGACGCTTGGCTAGGTTGTTATATACGTAGGTTTCTTTACTGTAGTCTTGTTGACGTCGTTGTCTGATGATCCCTCCTTATCGGATTTGACGGTGATGTTTGAGTAGTTGTATTTTCTTGGGTTGTGGTATTCTATATTAATTCGATAACCCGTTTTCTCTATCTATCCTCGCTTCCAGTATCGAGTTATTATATATATGTCAGCCGGGCCTCTTCACGCGTGTTCTATAGATTTGTACTGTATTAGGTAATTCTAATCCGTAATTCTAATCTATATTAATCCCTATTCTGGGCTTCGATTGCACACATGTCCTGATTATGTTGTTCTTTTCTTCTGTATTCGTTCTCACACTTGATACTTTGTGAATATATGTTGTAATTGCACATTTATGTGCTTCATGTTACCAAACCCTTTCCTTCATTATATATTTTTCCGTTATCAAATTTCGTATCCTCTATCCTACCTCTTTTCCGTTATCATACCTTAACCCTACCACTTTTCTGCTAACATACCTCTTCTCCATTATCACACCTTCTTTGCTATATGATTCCTATTATCATGACGAGTATTTACGCCATACGTGGAGGAACAAGTGATGGAGAAGTAAGCAACGTGTTCATGGTCTGACCTGCCCGCCACAGGCGCCGAAAAATCGAGGGGCTTTCAGTGTAACTATTGCTTACAGTAAACTATAAGCAATGCTTACACCTCGCCCTCGATTTTTCGGGCTGGATTAAATTTTGACCAACTGTATTTGTTGACTGATTTTTGTTAATTGATTGATTTGTTTTATTGATCTTGATTGACTCAACGAACTCCACTGTGAGATGTAGTTGGTGTTATTTTTGCGTTTAAAAGGCACAACACCAAGTTGTGTCTACTGGAAAATAAAAAGAGTACCGAGCAGAGTTTCATTCTCCCCATTTGCCTACTTGCCGACCAAGTAGTATACTTCTAATTCCTTCCTCACTTGCTTGCGTTACCTCTCTCGTGCACGTATTCCATCTCCATTGTAGCACCGTCATCTTTATGTCTCACGGTACTCAAATCAGTCGCTTGTCATTAAAAATTAACATCATTATCATTTCTATCATAATCAGTGCATCATTTATCGTAGTATCATTATCATTTATTCGATCTTCCGTTATCGTCATCCTCCTTGTTCATCCTCCACGTCCTGGTTCACCAACCAACCTTTCTCTTCCTCATATTTTATCAGCATCGTCTTTCATTCACCTTCTTCATCATCCTTGATCGTTCTTCTTGCTCATCCTTTTTCCTTCTCCGTCTTGCACATCCTTCACCCTTCATTTGTATTCTCAATTCCTCCTCGTAACCATCAAGCATAACTCTTGTGGTCATATCACCTCGAACCGCTCTTTAGGCTAATCGATTTTTCGTATACTATTCGAAACAATGTCCGCGCGTAAGTGACCCAGTCGTGGGGATTTTTGTCGACATAACAACGGAGAATGGTTAGAAGTATGCGGCTGTAACGCTCGCATTGGACGTTGGTCTGGAGGTGCTACGCACTGCTGAAGATATTAGAGACCCATAGTATCTGGCAGAATTTCTGAAGGAATTTGGACGCAAAATGCGGTCCATTGTCGGTGATTGTTTGCTTGGGTGAACCATAATTGTACACCCAGTGTGCGCAGAAGGCGAATGCTATCACATAAGCGACCGTATTCTGCAGGAAGACACCTTGGGATAGATTCATGAAACGGGCAATGAAGACAGGGATAGATTTGTTACCCACCTTGCTGGCAGGCAGGGCCCCTAAAAAGTCCATTGCGACGCATTCCAGCGGCGTCGTTGCGTGAAATAGTTAAATCGGATTTTATTTCCGACTTAAGTGAAGACGGTTCTTCGCACAATGAGAATTGGAAACATACCTCGTTACAACTTCAGCGGCCATTTGGATCCAGTGATAGGTGCTGAGTAGTGTGTCGGTCAATCTCGTCTGGCCGGGGTTGAGGCCCAGCATGGCGTTATACGCCATGTGGCAGTTATGCTGTTGGAGAACCAGTGGGATAATGATTTTGGTCAATCCGAGTGGTGTTTTTATTGCAGGAGTTCGTCGCCCTCTTCGAAAGACGTGGGTTCCAACCATCCCCGATGGATATTCGTTTGGCAGAAGTGGTCCAATCGTTGGCACTCCAAGAATTACTCAACGGAAATCGAATAGAAAGATTGTCCAAAGACGATGTGATGTGATGTGGAATGATGTCCACCATTTCTTATTCAGGTTCTTCGAGGCTTCGAAGGTCCAGGGCGTCTATCATGTCCACTTAGACGGTATCTGTTTCAATGTCGAATCTCGCGACAACCACGATGTTTGGCGCGGACACTATGTCCGGGTTCCTCTTGCTGCTGAGGTCATTCGTCCCTTAGACGGTTAGCTAGGATGCCTTTCGGCGTGTCTACCGGCGCATCACAACCTGAATGACACCTTTTGTGTCGTCATCAAAGGGTCGCTATTCGGTATCGCCCATTGCGCGTGATACGAGAAGGCGGGGAAGTGCGTGCAGGACTTGGTGCACTCTTTCTGGATGGTGTACAAATTGAAAATCGTATGGCGCAAGACGCTGGTA
>JAULBU010030510.1:0-16664 GCA_032358235.1 Odonthalia washingtoniensis
TTACAGTGTTTTCCTCTTAATTTCTCTAACCCTCACTATCATTAAAACACCTCTCCCTCTGTTTTATAATTTTCATAACCTTCATATGTTTCCAATACAAATCCAAGAAATTTTCCCGCCTTGCGGTCTATACGTACATCAAATCGGTTTGAAAAGAGGTGAAAAATTTTCAATTTTCTTTTCGTTATTGTGTGAAGTACAGTAGTATTAATCTAACTTATCAACAAGAGGCCACACTATTTGTAAACATCCCTTCACACTACTTCAAGTTTCAAGCCACAATATTTGAGACCTTCCTTCACGCTCGAATCTTCCACCTCATCCAAACTGGATCTTTACTGTACACGTTTCACCTCAAGCTTAAAAGCCCAAATCACAACTGTCCAGTATTTGGCTTTTTGACGTTCTCATTTAGTATAAGAACGTCATTTGACACATTTCCCCTTCTCCTCTTTTCCCCTCCCTTTGATTACTACTTTACCTTTTACTTTTACTAAACTCACGTTTTTTTAGTTGCCGACCCGGTGTTGTCACCAGTCACAAGAAGTCACCCGAGAGTTCGTATTGTTACGAGCTCCCACTTGCTTTTGAAGTACTTCTGTTGTCAGTACGAACTTTGCTCACAAACCACTTTGCTCACTCCGTCTCCGTCCATAGTCGCGACTACTTGTTCCCGTTTCCCTTTCACCCTATTTGAACTGATCTCCTACTAAAAGCTCTTCCACACACTTCACTCGCTAACCGCACATTACTATCATACAGTAATCTTACCTACATATTCTCTCACACTCCTGGAGCTACTTGCTTACACTAACGACTCCTACTCTGCATTGCGCTAACTGTATATTATCTTGACACAGTAGTCCTACCTGGATATCCTCCTACATCCCCTTTTGAACTACACCTACGTAGATAAGACTGTACTATACGAACAACGAAGTTGATTGTACAACGTCGAGTATAGTACAGTTTGGGTTCTGTGTATTCCTCGACAGTTAATACCAGTGAGTAAAATGTCATCGACATAAACTACAGCCAATATCATAATTTCACCATTCTTGAAAATAAAGAAGCTTGGTAGGCCCTTGAACTTTCAAGTCGAAGTGAGATCATGAACGTTCTGAAAAAATTGCTCCAAGCACGTGATTCTTTTTTCATTCCATATAGCGCTTTTAAAAAGAGATACACAATAATTTCTCAGCCCTTTTTATTGAAAACTATTGGTTGGAAAATATATATTTATTCATTGAGTGGTGCATTCAAAAAGCGGTTTTGCAATCCAGTGATACACGTTTCCAACCATATTGTACAGAAGCTACAATCAAGAAACATACTGTAGACCCAGTTACTGTATTTAATACCATCATTCAAATAATTTCACTGGCGAAATAATGTAACTGACATTAGTCGTAGTTTAATTCATCCCACCTATGATGCAAATAATGTCACTTGGATTTCAGTGTGACCCTTAATTTGGATTTGTGATCCTTTTTCAATTGTATCAACGTATATATCATCTTTTTGATGTAGACGTTGCCACTCTGTCGGGAAAACCGACACGTTCCAACAACTGCGTCACCGCCACTATTCGAAACACTTACGTTTTGTACAGTGTTGTATACTAGCAATTATTGATGCAGAACTAGGTATGTTCAGTCGGGATGGTAGACTAAATCTCCAGTACTCTATGATACGTGCAGGCATCAATCTTTCTACTCTTACCCAGTAAACGCATGGTTTGTGGATCACATTTCATCGCTTGTATGGATCGCATAGCACGTAGGAGACAAGCTAACAAGACGTCACCATTCACAACATCACA
The DNA here is from genome assembly GCA_032358235.1 of Odonthalia washingtoniensis. NCBI lineage: Eukaryota > Rhodophyta > Florideophyceae > Ceramiales > Rhodomelaceae > Odonthalia > Odonthalia washingtoniensis. The sequence continues at coordinate 1,823 of JAULBU010030510.1, forward strand.
ACAAACAGCAGCAACTCTGCTGGTAGAACAAGGTCAGAAAGACATAGTTGTGTCTGCGGCCACTGGAAGTGATTCTAATAATTCTAAGAACCGTGTACACAACGTCCTCCCAATTTGCACTCTGGCAACTATAGCTGACTAGATGAAACCACAGGTGGCCCAATATGGGAAGAAACATATCTCAGTAAAGACCATGCGTGAGTTTTCACAACACTTCCGTGGAAGCGAGAACGCCAACATTGTGCGCGAAAATCGTCTCTGGAGGTCATTTGCTCAATATGAGAACAAACATGGTGAGGTGCAGCACCGCGGTGCCATTACTTCAATCATAAACATGACTGATTCAGGGCCAAATCGTGTACGTCTAAAAGCGCAGGCAGGCAGGGGTCGCAGGAGATAGTGTTGGATTGACGCGATTTATGCTAATTTGCGGTCTGAGTTCTACAGGTTGAGAAAATTGACGTAAAGTTCAACCTCACCACTCTGCCACACCTTGCGATCGACATCATCAACAACGGAGGGAGTGATGCTTAAATTTCTAATATGTTTGATCCCACTCCACAAAAAAAAATATGCTCGCTGGATTCAGTCTTTTACTCAGCATTTTCACATCGCGAACCGGGCGAACTGCGGTAAACATCACATTTATCCTGCAAAATAATTTGAAGTCGAAGTTGATGTCTCCGAGCATCTCGGCTCGATGTGGTTTGCTGACAAGCGGAAAGGTTGACTAAAATGATATTGAAAACGCGGACGAGACCCATTTTGTCAATAATGTCAATAATGGGCGGACTTTAGGATTTTGTGGCAATGATGACTTTCAATATGCTGATGTTGTCAGCGGTGGAGAGGGATTCATAATGATCGTTCGTATCACGCGGGGCGATGCACGAATCGCGTCACTGATTATGGTTTTTGCAACAAAAGACCGTAATTATCCGATAAAAGGGACTCCGGACGATGTCGAAGGATTTGCATAAAGGACCGACCCAAAAGGTTTGATGGACGAGTGATGCCGCTTTAGCTATCCGAGAAGCGCGTCATTTGTGCACTCCCTCATGAGAGCCGTAGTCAATTGTACATGGACAATTGTAGTGGGAATTTGGAAACGATTCAACTCCGGGAGTCTACGCAATAGATTAAGACGGATATTACATATTTCCCACCCAATGCGACCCACTCGATCCAACCGTGTGACAGTTTCGTCATACAAAAGACGAAACGTGCATGGACGACCCATTAGGAGACATATAAGATGGGTTTGAGCAAGGAAGGGAAATGGAAAGACAGCAGAGGGAAGCTGCACAATCCCCGCAAGATGTAGTTTTAAAATCTTGCGGCTTGGTCTATTCATGAGTCAATCTGCAACGAGATGCTGATGGGCTCACGTACGCTCAGAAAGCCATGATCATGACCGGGATGGATTTGAACACCAACGGCCTTTGGGAGGTGTCGCAACTCATACCGCAGTTACAGCACATTGTGACAATGCACCAGGCGGTTTTTGAAGCATATAGAACAAAAAGATTTGTCGGTGAGAGTCAGTAAAGTATAACAAAACTGATTATTGGTCCAATCACTGCGAAATCATATAAAAAAGCAGTGACATTATTCGTTGTACAACAAATGATGTCAGTGACAGTATTTGCGATTTTGCAACTAATAATGCCTGTTAAAAATTACAGTCACTGACATTAATATATGTTTTTAAAATAAATATCACCGAAGTAATGTAAGTGACATTAAATACAGTAACTGGGTTTACTATAACGTGTCTCTGGAGCGATACTTCAAAATAGTCAACGCCTTCAGAAAAAACCTTTGGCTACTAGTCGTGCTTTATATCGTTAATCATTTTCCTTCAAATACCGCTTTATATCAAAAACACAGATATTTTAGATCTGCTTTTCTGTCTTTTGGTAAATGAACTAGTTTCCAGACTTTATGATTTTTTAAAGATCCCATTTCATCTTTCATAGAAGTAACCCATCGTTGAAATTTTCCACTAGATACAGCTTCCTCGTATCTAAATGGAATATTTGGTCCATCAATTGATATTAAAGATTCTGTTACCAGGCAGCTGGTATCAAATCCCAATCTCTCCGGTGGTAGACTTGAATTTCCTCTGTTTCATAGACGAATATTTGGATAGTGTTTAAGTTCATATCTACTGTCCGAAGACTGTTCTGATTCATCCTCACTACTATTCGTTATATTTTCTTGGATTGCCGAAAGGTTATCTGGGGGAATTTTTTTTGATTCCAAATCTTCAAAGATTTCTTGCTCTGCTTCTTCTTGTTTAAAATCAAAATATCTATGGGATGGTTTTGTTTTCTTCGGTATTTTTGAAATGTCTTCATAGATTTTCATGTCTTTTGAAATTGTTATTTTCTTATTATTTTTAAAAAATACATGTTACGAATTTCCAGCATCGTATACATCCAAGATTCCTTCCCTTCATCGTGCTTCAAATTTCCCATTTGGAATTTCTTTTGGAGTATGAGCAAAACCCATGCACCCGAATTTTCTGGAATTTGATACATCTGGTTTATGCCTGTGTACCACTTTGTAAGGAGTAATTTGTGTAACGCCAATTTTTGTGATTAGACGGTCATTTTTAGAACTATCTCATACAGAACCTTTTCTGTTTCAATACCGATTAATTTGACTTTCTTTGATTTCTTATCAATCATTCGCAAGATTCCTTGATTAGGATTATTCTCATCATCATTAATTTAAGTTCTGAAACGATTTGGACGCGCCCTACCGGTTGAAATTAAATTGTATAGAATATCTGGTGCGTGAAGGACATTATTTATCGAAACTATGCTTTTTTCAGTTTGACATTTGTCACAATTTATACCGTGTCATGTCGTTCTGATCGGATCGTTTATTTGTTTCCAACTCATATTTTTCCATTATTGCAATTAAAATCCAGAACGTTCCTCTGTTATTTGTAATATGCTTTGTACTTACGCGGTTCCATGTTCGTTTCATTTTTATTATTATTTGTTGGTTCTACGTGGTTTGTTTTCTCTGAATTTACATCATACAATTTGGTCTTCAATCCTAGATCTGAAATTTTGTCTTGGTGTCTCCATAATCTTGGCCCAATGACGTTTGTCACCCGAACGTTTACTATAATCATTTGATATATAATAGATTGGCAAATAATTGTTTGCCATGTCGCATACATACAGGAACGATAACTCTGAAAGTTGGGCCTCTACTTCTCTACTTTGTTCTATGTTCCAATATACCAGGTCGTTATCCTCACTTATCCAGTCTACACATTGGACTCGGTCAGTAATTTAATCTTCTTCAATCTCATATCTGTCTGCGATATATATCACATCGAAATATCCTACCGTGCTCAATGCTTCGGGATGCTTCTATCTTAGCTTCCGTATCGTCGCTGATACTTCATTACGTGGGTTGCGATGATTAGCCCGATGGTATTTTTCGCAGATGAACCATCCCGCTCCACCCCTAATCCATGAGGATATAAATTATCTAGGTGCGTATCTCTTCTTACTAAACTTCTTATTGTATTACTTGATCTCTATTCTAGCGTATCCCCCAAACTTCTTCCCAATTGAATACATTGCTTCACTACTCTCATCTGTCTCCGTGCTTATCTCCATGCTCGTTGATCATGCTATTAGGGATTTGTCGCTGAGTCTATTCGCAATCTTATGGATCCCGTCCTATGATTTATGCTTTAGAGGGAATCCTATTATCGAGTGTGGCTTCGATTTCTGGCACATGCGCGGCCGTAGAAAGTTGATCAATCAAGTAACCATCCCCTTGATATTTACTATCAAGTTGTTACTTAACATCACGAGTCGCGCCACAAACGTCCTGAAAACTGCTACATCACCTTCATCTGGTCTCTTCTGCATATCATCAGAGAGCCTCGTTATCTGCCACGCTACTATTATTCTCGCTGTTTGTTTGGTGCTATGATACCAGGTCCTCAACATATTCAGGGCTTTTGTGTGGGACATAAAAATCTCCTCCTAATCGTCGAAGAAATCCAGCGCATCCCCTCTTAGCATAATGGGGATGTATTTTAATTTGTCCGTGTAAGGTATGTTACAAATATTTGTCAACGTTCCAAATAGACTTATTCACCTTTCGAGATTGTCTTCTGTCGAGTCTACCGATAAATAGATGAAACAATGTTCAATTTATTCAGAGGGGTGCCAGACGGGCAACAATTGGGCATGTTATGATAGTAACAAATGGGAAAGTAACCAAATATTAAAAGGTATGTATATTTTGTGATAACAATGATACCATATATAATGCGGTAAGTGTTCAGTGTGGTCTAGCAAAAATGCATGGTGCAATGTTGATCTAAGCTCCCTGATAATGTTTTCTATATTCGCAGGCTTTCAGATCTGGAGATACTTGAAAAACCCTGAAAATTCCCACGGGTTTGAAGTTGGAAAGTGAGCACTAAGTTCGACTTCCCTACAGATTGATCATTACTAAAATGAAGGAGTGTTTAGGATCCGGCTTTTACCATCTCCTGTTTTGAGATATGAAAGCTGATGTAAATATGAATTGTCGTAAAATGTGTACCGACTTATTAATTATTATTCGTGGTTCGAATCAAGTATGTATAATGATTTCTGAGATAAAAAGAGAATCAGTACGTGTAATGTAGATAAGGCATTTGCCATAGCCGAATAGCTTCATTTGGAATCGATTCTGATTAAATGAATCCAGATTCGTAAATTGAAAGCACACGCGTTCCTGTACACATTTCAGTTTTCAGGGTTGAAAATCCGACATACATAACCGCAAACGTGTTATGACTTGACATTGTCTACAGTTTTCTAGTGAGTCTTTCCACTTGTATGTATTCCATTCCTGCATGAGAATACTGTGGTAGGTGGTACTGAGTCGGTTATACAGTGTCTTTTTGGTTTTGTAGACTTATTCTATGTACAGTGTAAAGATGTAGGTGTTTCTCTTACCAGAGTCGTTTATTCATCGTTACCTCCTCCTATAATAACAACTTTTGCGTGCATTTCTGATATCATGTCATTTTCCTTGGTGGCTGTTTATGTTTCATTATCGTCTTCCGTTTGTATTGTTATCATCTTTTATGATATGCACCTTATCATTGTGTTTGTCTTCTGCAATTTGTCACCTCATCCGTCATCAGCATCATCCATCTCTCTTCAACTGTCTCATCATCTGTCCTACCATCATCCGTCTTATCGCATCCATCGTATCTCCTCCGTCTTACTATCGTCAGTCTTACCTCCTCGTCACTTCATCCATTGTCATTCATCACTTATCCTCACCTCATCCTGTCTCATCTTCTATCCCACATCTTCACCTAACCTCCTCTCGAACAAACGGGACTCCTAATGTGTTCAACGCATCGACATCTTCGTATGATCCGCTAAATGTCTCTTCTTTGCCAAAAGATTTCACTAGGCCATTTATCTCAAGTCCGTCTGGGTATCCTGTTGCGTCATCAATGGCTTATGATGATCAACATGATGTTTTGTTCATATATGGTAGTAGTAGCGGACTACCTGTTAGTCCTTTAGAATGGTAATGGGGGTTTATATTTCGTTTATCGTCATCCCAAGAACATGGGTTATAATAGTATGGGTTTACCGACGGATTCTGGGTACTGCATCTTTTACTTGGTGTATTAGATAGAACTTCTAGTTTGATATCATAATTTCCTTCATCTATTCCCTGGTTATCTTCGCCTTTTCCATGATCCAGTTACTCATCTAGATATTTGTGTGTTATGATTTTGGTCCCTCTATTTTCTGTATCTTTGGTTTATGTTATCGCGCTATCACATTAATCAGCTGGTATGTTTTTCTTACTATATAATACATCGATTATTGAGTTTACTCGGCTCTTGGGACCAGATGTATCTACATAAACATCTCTCATTTCTAGGAAACCGGACCATATTTTCACTGCTGGTCTAATCCATATTTTTTTATGGATTGGAGTCTATATGATGCACGAAAATCCCTCCATATCCTTTTTCCATGTATTGATGTGATGTTGTATGCGTCAAGCATATGTTGTGTATATATTTTCACATCTGTCGCGATTGTGGGTTCTGCTGCATCAATTTTTGGATCTCTAGGGGGTTGGGGTCATCGCTTTTTCACTTGAAGGCAGCCCATTGGCACTCTTTCGTATCGTCATTTATCCAATCCACTTCTTCTATGTCGTTGACTCATTTTATTACCTGATCTGGGTTACTGTTGCCTACCTTCTCTAGTCTTTCCATGCTAGAGATTTCTCATGTGATGGGACTTATTGGGGGCCGGTTTGGGATGTATCATGTTGCTATGGTAGATTGTGTTGTAGGGTATAGTGGTCTGATTTCAGTGTTTGATTTTATACGTGGGGGGGTTGATGGTACCTGTGGTCCCAGCACTTCTTGTTGTCAAGCTTGCCTTTTTGGCTTTCGTTCTGGTTACCAAGGCTCCCTCAAGTTGCCATTTTCGTCCATGAAACCTAACAGTTATAACTGTTGAGGACTCTCGACGGATGCTTGATCATCTCCTACTTAGTGCAATTTTAATATGTTCTCCCTTTTCACTTATAATTACAGGAGATCCCGGTCCCCTTTTCCATTGTGTTTTTCCATCTTCTTTGCCGTGCGCTACTTATCCTTTTTCTCTTGCTTTGTCTTGAGGACATGTACTATCCTGCCTGCCTTTGATTAATGGGGTATGAACTCCTTTCACTTTTCTATTTTCTCAACTGGTGCCTGACCTCCCACTTCCCGACCTCGCTAATTGAATGGTAAAAGTTCCTATCCCTACTTTATTAAAAAAATATGTATGTGTACTGTGAATGTTTATCCTAAGCTCTGTTTAGTGTGCTTAGTTAACAATTCTCTCATTCGAGCCTCAGAACGATTTACAGGGATTGGTGAATTGCTTGTACGGGTTTTGGCGTACTGGCCCCGACTCTCGTTTTGCGGTAGGTTCGCTGTTTGTCGCTCAATCCGATGAAGGAACGACAAACTGTAGATCTTTTGAGCTTTCGCACAATGGTACTGGATGACTTCGTTGTCTGAAGATTGACCCTACGCGGTGCGGTTGGTTCTGTGAAGATTAAATGAGCGTTGTTTGATCTGACTGTTCATTTATTTTCGCGTTCTGTCCCATTCCCGTGGTCCGTATGTATACAAAAGTATTTATTTAGAAATTGTTAGAAATGTAGATGTGTATCTTGACCGTTACCGGCACAGACGGTGGTTTCAGTAACTACTCATTCTGCTTATTGCTTTTTAGACATGTAGGATTACATCTGTATGATTTATGTAGTAATACTTTACTGTAGTCTTGAATACTTCCTTGTCCTTCCACCCCACTAATTGTTGATGATGTTGTCCACACAAATGTATAGTTAATCTTATCATAAAAGATGATATCAACAGATATAGATGGCGTTTGGTACCAAATTTTAGTCCTTCATGTCCTTGCATCTTCGCGGATATTGGCTGTTATCCTGTAAGCCTTTCTAACCGGAACATGATTTTTTCGCTTTAATAATTATATTATGGTATTTGGTTTATTCTTCCTTCAGGATCTGTTCATATACACATTCCTGATTGTGAGAAAGTCTGACCATACCGTCATCATTGGCCTGGATAATTGTTTTATTTCTTTTGGTCCAAAGGTTGTTCTTAAGTAGTTCCATAAATCGTCTCCACTTAATTATTTTTCACGGTAAGCTTATAAAATTTTCGTCGTATAGCCTGGAATTGACTTCTTGTAGCTCTTCCATTCTAAATCTGTTCCTCAAAATGTTTGTGGTTCTAGGTAATTTGTATCCAGTTCTGTGGAATGCATTTCTTTGTCGTCTTCTCTTTCTCCAGTCAGTGGTATTGTGATGTAATGTTCCGGTTCTCTAATGTTTTTCATTTGTTCTTTTCCTTCAACCGCTTTTTTTACTTCAGGAGGTTGCTCTTGGGGATCTTTTGTACTGCTTATGTGGTCCTCTCTGTTTGTGAGCGTTTCAGAGTTCATCTTCTTTGTATATGGCTGGAGTGGTTGTTCATTAGGGAATGCTGGCCCTGGGTCCCCAAAAATACCATCAGATTTGAAGTAGGTGTTCACATTATCACCTTCCATAGTGTCAGGTCTAAATTTTGGTACCATTATACTTGTTCAGCCGGTTGAACAGTTATAACTGGTGGGGCTCTTGCTTAGCCTTAATTAATTCTCTTTTGTATTCTGGTTTTATGTTATATAAATCACTAGCCTGGTTTCCTATTATGTTGCCACTTGATTGACTTAGTTGCCTATTTCCTCATTCGTGTACCTTCGTAATATATTCAGGGACTAGTAGACTCACGATCCTTGCCATGACGCCTCCAAGACCCTCATTAGTGGTCGGTCCACCTACTGCTGCGAATGATGCGAACTGGAAAGTAGATTGTGTCACACATAGAATGTCTCCCAGTGTGCACCGTATGACATGCTTGCCGTGATATGCCCTCCAAGTTGATGGTTCACAGCCGCTTCGTATCTCTCTTAATTTAGCCGAAACGGGAGGATTCGATTATGTTAATCTGCAACTTTTATTATTTTCTCCTCATCCAGATTTGATTCTCCATCAATTATACTGTCTATACTAAGTGAAGATTATGGTTTGATACGTGTAATACTTCCCCTTTCTATTAGATTACTTTCTAATTATGTCTACTTGCCTAATTGCCAACACGTATTCCCCGTATGTACTTTTGGCATTTAGAATATAGATGCATATGATAACTCCATAATTGCATATTCTTTTTCATCGTTCATGTAGGCTTTCGTATCCCATACCGTTGATCGACATGTTACCAACAAACTTTCTTTTTTGTTATCAGAAACTTCCTTCTGAACGCGTATGTTCGCGTAGCGTACGTTATGTTTATCCTTGGCACTCAAACTTATATTTATAACGTTATTAACAGTTCTACGACTGATGCCTTGTTGTCTGGAAGAGTCGCAATAAGGACTTGTCACATTATCGACAATGGAAGTTGAGATTATTGCATTGATGGATGATTTCAAGGAGCAAAATTCAGTTCACAAGCTGTTCGAAGAATCGAAGAACTTTGTTGGACTGTTGTTGGTCCATTGTGACAACCAAATGGTCATTATGAATTTAAGTGGAAATGTGTAAATTTCCACTTGTGAAAATGCAGTATTAATCATATAGACACTGCCTGGATCTCTACACTTGGTAGAACCCTGGGCCACACTATATAGACACTATATACTACTCAAGAATCACTTCAATCTGCAACTGGCCAATTCACATATACACGTGGGTACATCTTCTGCTACAACTATACTATCGGTTTACTTCGCTGGTTTCGTTCTAATACACTATAAGAACGGCACACACCTTTTTTCGTTCACTTTATTTCCCTCATCACCACTTTTCGTACCATATAATATTAAACTATACATTTATATTATTACCGACGGGTGTAGGCATCAGTCAAGAAAAGTCAATGAGTTGATGTAGATGCCAACTTTCGAGCGAATTAATTAGCCCTTTCCTCATTTCTTGCATTCCCCCAGTCCACAGTATTAAATTAGACCTAATTTGCCTTTCGACCTACTTACGCGCATGAATTCTCCCATCTCACTGACTGTAATATCTTTCACGCAATTCTCAACAGTACATTCCACTCATCGATAACCATATTCTACTCACCCACACAATACAGTCATTACACGTGTCTGACTTCATTTCAACACTGTATGACAGTATTCCGCTACAGGTCGACACTGTACTCTCTCTCTTCACGTTGATTGCACAACGTTAGGAACATGTAAGTTCGCGTCTACTTTGTTTACTTCGACAATCCGGATTCAAAACATAGCATGGGAACAAAATAAAAATCAGCATCAAATAGAATGACATGAATCTTCACCTTCTTCAACAAAAACTAATCACTTCGCGCAATGTCATACATCTATCCACTGACAAAACCAATCAGGATTCCGGGACCACCACCAACCCCTAACATCTTCACAATGGGAACTATATCACGCTACAAACGTTGATTACGTTGTTCAGATGCTATCAGATCCACTTCTGAAATTGCTTCAGAACTGAAAGCTGATTCTAAAACACTTCTGAATGATTTTCCATTGCTTTAAAATAGCACATTGACACTTCCGACGAATCGTAAAAGTCTGTCGGATCATTTTCAATACACATTTTCTGACGACACCGTTTTTTCATTGGGAGTTATTTCAAAATGTCTATGCCTACAGTCGTGAATCTCAAAGATATAGAACAGTTATATGGTTTTCCGTATTAATCATTTATCATCATAACCAAGCTCGAATTGTTGGAAGGAGATCCGACCAAATCAATCTTGATGTTACAGATATGGGTACGATGCATCAGTCAGAGTTCAGATTATTTCCTCCTTTCCAGTTTTAGAACCTTCAACAAACCAAGTGCTGATATGTACGACTAGGAACAGTCTCAATAAATACACGTCACAACGCCGACAATACATACTAATCCCAACAAACTGCTCACGTCCGCCAACAACGAGTCACAACACAACAACAAATAAATGGGAATCAAATCCATACTACTCCCGACAGAGGAGAACAAACGATCATCACGACTTTAATACAAACTGAACCAAACGAAAGCCCTCCATTGGACACGAACCAAAGTCCCGGTTTTTCTCAGCTTTGCTACAACCAGAGCTGGCATTCTCTGTCAGCTCTACAGTGAGCGGGGACTTTGTGAGAAGATACAGAAATAAGTCTGTTGGTTTACACTGCAGACTGATGAGTACGATCGTAAGTTGCACGATGGGAAGCTACGTGTTGGGATTAATACAATGACACCTACCAAGGTATTACACTGTAAGATACAGTCAGCGCAATGTCGATTGTTCAACAGTCCTCTAGAAGGTTCAATAGACTTCCTAGAAAAACACTTTTGGGGAAGGGGGCTAGTAGAGTAGTATATATGCCGGTAAAGCGTCTAGAAAGGGAGTCTGGGGAGTTTATAATAAAATAAATACCTGAAAACCTGCGACCCGGTCTCACGAAGAAAGGGACTGAATGGAATAGGTTGTATCCGTAGACTAATATGTGAAGTGAGGATCCATATCCAAGTTAACCCGTTGAAAATGATCATTGATGTTGAATTCGAAGTGATGGAGGATGAGTACCCTTTATTCCAATCCAATAAGGATATGACCCAAATGTGAGACTTGCTCCTTGTCAGTCTAAGCTAATGACAATAAATTCGACTGAAATGTTAAACGTTATTCTTCTTTGTATCCTTGAACAGAATTAAAAGCGTAAAAGCGGAAAGAGCGAGATCCTATTTTCTCTATCTCTCCACATTTGACGTCACATTATAGGTTATGGACACTTCCTTCCTACCAGTGCCGCAAAATTAGCAATCATAATTACATATACAATATCCTAATATAATCGAAGTTATTTATCATCTTCTAAATAAATCTCAAGTATCTATTAACAACAGTATTAATCAATGTATATACAATAAGGATTATTGCATATTACAGTTTCATATATCGAAACAGTTCAGCACGACTGAAAATATATATATATATACATATTCTTAATAAACTATCTAAAGCCTGAATAATAATTACTATACATAATCCCGAATAAGATTTAACACTTTACAAATTCAATAAGTTATTACAAAACACACACCTAAAATCGATAACATGGTGCAAAATATACTCCGGCGAAGAAGTCACAACTCTCCAGTCCGATGAGTTTATTCCTGAATCTGCCTTGAAACTCAATACAAACCCCGACCATGGTGCTTTTATGCACAAACTTTCACAAGATCTAACATCCATAACTGCAATTAATCATTATACTCAATCGTACATACTGGTAATATCGATATTAATACTATGAATGGCACTATCCCCGCAAAGACCGTCACATCACTCGAAATACCTTAAACAATATTACCAATTCATGATATTAATATTCAAGGGAAGGCAGCAATATTTACGCCAAATAAATCCTATATATCTTCATCCACCAATTTTCCTCGAAAAATACATTCTATCAGATTGCGAAATAGAAAACCATGTATTGCACTATATCACCAACATCAAAGCATAGTATCAGACGTACAGAATGATCTGCATAAATTAAACCCCTCCCTCCTTCTTCTGAAACATTCAGTGATCCTATCCAACAATGAATACACACTTCTCCCGTAATCAGGAGGATGCCACGATCATCAACATCCAAGACACCATCAATATCATGATAACCAAAAATTACCACTATCCAGCGTTATTCAACTCACTGCTATCCATTATCTTAACGGTTGGTCAAAATGACATTCTAGTGTCACTACATCTTGCATTTATCCATGCACCAACTCCTGCCCTGACTCGCATACTTTTCAATGGGCATTTTACAGCTCGTACTGCCATGTGCAGACAGCAACGCTGCATGGAACCCCGACCATGATCTCACCTACACACAACTTTATTGCCTGGCCAATCACTAGCCAGCGACACAACTCATCCCATCGCACCCACATCTGGACGAGCGCATAGACATATTTCGACGTTCATTAAATCGTCGTCAAGATATTACATAGCCAAACCCTTCCATACAAGGGCCCAACTTGCAAAAATAATAACTCAAACAATACCTTATATGTAAATGGTCGACTACCTTAGAGGTTCCACTCTGCCAATGGAAAATAATACCAATCACGTATCATTACATTATTGCTAAACTCAAATGGCATTGATCAAGAAACGATTGCACCACACCAACCGCAATCTAACCCATATATGGAGATAATTAGAAGGAAACTGATGAATGCTTCACGCTATGAATTGGCCTACAGAAAAATGTCCCTAAAAGTTTGGGATTTTGCTGTAATTGATGAAACGAACGAATACTTGAACCGTTCATACCACAAAAACACATACACCTGTATCACTCCGGCAAAGCACTATTAAAATACCACCATTACTTCTTCCTTTTGGTGCGACAGGCACCGTCCTGAACTCAAGTGCAAGTAAGCAAAAACGTGATGTACGTTCGCGCCCTCCTGTTTCCTACACCGTCAAAATGTAGACAAATTAGTAATCATTCTCTCCGACACATCCCAATTAAGAAAATGCTGAATAAAAGAATTCATTACATACCATTCTGCCTTTGACACAACCAGACAACTATGAAAAGACTTCAAAACTTGTTATTATCACAAAAAACCATCTACAATTCTACATAACACAGAACCCCGAAAAACGTGAAAGACAACTAATTCAATACCGTGATGCATCCCAATGCGTGATACCCAGCGATGAAGAAATTTGAAAGCAGAACCCAAATCAAGTCATAAAATCGATATCTGACAATGCTTTTCCCAAAAACGATAAATGGAAGTCCACACCAATCTCACGCACAATTACCTACCGCCACAAGCGGGATAAAATGGTTCAATCACATCAAGGAAGGCGAATGTCCTGTTCGTGTGGATTTAATGAAACCTTCCATTGATTATAACCCGATATAATCCGTACATTCTCAACTGAATATAAATCTTCAACATTTCTATTTGGACATGCGCACCATCACAACTATCCCATTAGACACTTTCAAATTTCATCTTCTTCCAAACATGAGAAATATGACTCCGATCACAATGTGTATGTATAACAGATCCATCTACCGGTTCTTTTGCCTACCCTGAATGAACATATGGTATCCTGAGAATGATAAAATCAATCAAAAGCAGATGAATCTGTCGAAATATTGACAAAACGTTCGATATAGCAGGAAAAAAAAGAGGGAGAGAGGGAGTTAAAAAGGCGGGGTATTGATAATAACTTGGTTAATCCGGGTAACAAGGTAATGATAATAAGAATCTGGGCAGCAAGGAACTGAAAGTATTCATATTTTGTGGGGTACACTAGTTATGTGCCCACTACAGTTATTTGCACACTTTCTAGCATAGAAACTAATCAAGCCCACCCACTACTGTACGCGACATTCTGACGAACACAGCCCATCATAATGGTTTAATACATATTTACACCAAGCATACACGATTTTCTATAAAAGTTTCAACATGATGCTGTGGGTGTCCACGTGTAAGTACAGGCCAGTACGACGGCGAAGTGGGCCGTGTTCCGGTATATCTGTTTATATATCATAGATACGCATCTAGAGTAAGACAATAAAGGAAAGGTAATCATTGATCGAAAACCCAGCAAAAGCACGGCATCTTCCACCATGAACAATCAGGTAAGACCAAATATTACGTCAACCATGCACGTAGAGCCACTGTGGGACATGCGTCGCGTCTTAGGCTAAAACGAACGGCCGGTAGCAACCAGGGATGGGTGAATTCACCACCACTCGGCAAATGCGTGCCAACTTGGGCCTTCGAAATTAGTAAAGAGGAACCAAGGATTCGGCGCAACAGGATTCGACGACCAAACACACGCCACGAATGCTAACGGTGTATGGAAAATAACAAGTAGCATTTCATTAAAACTTACAGATGAGAAACAGACCAAGATAGAAGTGAAACGTCTAACCAACCAACGTGAAATAAGTAGCTCAGGTTGGGAAGATAATGAAGATATAACTGGCACTTGCAAGTATGAATGCCAGAGACGGACAGGGATCTAGACTGCGATCATCAAAACTTCTGATGTCCCCTGCACGTGCATATAATCCCCAAGCTCCAAGTACGATCGGCGGAGAACAAAGATCGCAAGTATCCGAAATCCCGATAAGAACTATGCTTCAGTTCCAAATCGACGAAAATGGAGGTTTGAGCG
>JAULBU010030521.1:0-16662 GCA_032358235.1 Odonthalia washingtoniensis
ATGAAGCAAAATACGTAAGGACTAGCTTGCTGGAAATGGTAGAGAAAATTGCGACAAACAATCTACAAACCGCAGTATACTCTCCTCTTATTAATGCTGCGGTTGAGATTAAGACAGAAACAACAGACAGAACTAAAGCTGCAACCATAAACACTCTGGTAAGGGCCGATCAACAAATGGGTAGACTCATAACTCCGTCCAAAGTAATATCATGTGATTATGGTACTCAATTTTACAAAACATTAATTCCCTCTGGACATCGTGTTCAGCTTCGACATCATGTTTCTGTACTTGGACTCAGTCATGCAGTTTACGTCGAGAGTGCCGTTTCTGGAATTATATACATTGCATTCGTTTCATATCCAATCTCCGTCCTCCATAAGAATAATCGTGATCAAATTTACACAATTTCTCCACATGCTCTACTTCTGTACAAAAAGAAAACAGAACAGTCACTACCTAGCATATCTGAAAATAAGTTTCAAAACGTCCAAGACATTTTCGGATTTTCGTATACCGTCCTTTCTTGGAGAGCAGTGGATCGATTTATCCGTAAAAATGGCGCCTTTAAAGATGTTACTAGCAACTTTCCAGGACCACATGGGCAATGGCCAAAATTAAAGCCCTATGTCGATGTAATGTCAAGATATACAAAAATAACCTCAATCTGTCTCAATTCTTCACATTACGATTCTTTTCATACATTTTTTATAATAGCTATGTATTGCATATGGTAATGGCCGTCGAAAGTATTTTGGAAAATGCAGCTATGAACCCTGACACCGCAAATGACAAACTTTCATTATTCACCCGAACATGGCGTTCAGTCTCTATTTGGTCCTTCATTGCAATTATTGATTAAGCAGTTGAAGTTGGAGCATCAAATGTTCTCTACCTTCGGTGTTTAGGGAGAACCGAGAGAAATTGTTGATCAGCATTGTCAGTTGGAGGATGAAGCGGATGATTTAATTTGTGAGCAACAACCGACTCCATGGCCGAGAATAAATCGACGTATTTCTGGTGATCAACATCGTTGGAAGCGGCAACGACTTTCATCTCGATGGGCTCATGTTGTTAAATATACTCCAACAACCAGCGTGTGCACAGCATGTACAGAGTACAAGAATGGCAGATTAGTAGAAAAGGCTCGATCATCTAATTATGTTTGTTCAGGGTGTGATGACATTCCTCTTTGTTTTAAACCTCCCAAGTATGGTAGGCGAAAGAGTCGCTTTCATCGTTGGCACACAGCAGACAGGGTAAATGTATAATTAATATTAAAATTTCAGCGTTTCCATAACGACTTCACTTGAGGTATAGATTTTCTGACGCCTCTTTTTGTCCATGACATAACTTTTTGAACGGCTATTCCAATTTTCTCCAAATTCGATGTACAGGTAGTATAAAGGAGTCCCCTCAGGATACGTTTCATGAAGGCCAAATTCTAAATCGGACGACTACGAAATTACTAAGGTTACTTCATTTTCGTACCACGACTGCAGTCGTGGTCAAAAAAGCAGTTTCGACGTATTCACCAAAAATTTTTCAATTAGTACACCAAAAATTTGGGATTTTTAAATGTCGCACTGTAACTGTACAGACACAATTTGTTCTCCAATTGGTTGCTGCAATTTCATTTTGAACACGTGTCCAGGAAACAAGACCGGTCGGGCGATGGCAACCATTGAATGACCATTGAATGAATTAAAGAATACCTACCGTACTGAATGCCATTTTACTCAGTATGTGCAGCTTTCATTGGATGTTCATTCATGGAGCAGTGATTTAATGAACTATTTTTTGCAGATGGAGTCGGCAATCGAAATGCAGGGCGCTCTCCATCACCAACAAGCAAACCAAATGAACGAGATATCAACGGTCGCTGAGTTGGTATCATCACTTGCCCAATCAGACGAAGCAGGAAGCAAAGTATTACAATCAATCTTAAAAAGCATACATTCCATATCAGAACTACTTCGACAAGAAGGCACATCGCAAAACGCCAGTGCGGCAACAGCATCTAAACATCAAAATGCTTTCGGCGATACTCAGTTACGTATTGACGTAGAATCAGATAACATAATACTGGATGGGTTGCGTGAAACAGGAGTTGTGCACATAGCATCATCTGAGGAACAACCGTATGAACAAGTATTGAATGAAAGTGGTAGTTTATGTGTGTCATATGATCCACTGGATGGGTCATCGGTGATGGCCAGTAATTTCTCGGTCGGGTCCATATTCGGTGTTTGGAGAACGAGTAACAGAAGAGTAATAGGAGCTTCTGGTCGAGATATCACGATATCGATTGCTGCTGTGTATGGGCCGTGTACGAACGTATACATTGGGATTAGTTCTATTTCGAAAGTGTATGAAATATCTGCTGCCACGTGTATAAGGGAAATCACCAATAGGGTTGGCAGTAATAAAGGAAAGTTATTTGCGCCAGCTAACTTAAGAGCTAGTGTGGATAATGAAGGGTATCGTCGAATGGTTGATTGGTATATGAATGAGCGGTACACGTTGCGGTATACGGGCGCTATGGTTCCCGATGTGACACAGTTATTAGTGAAGGGATATGGTATTTTCATGTCGCCTGTGTCAGCGAATGCAAAAGCTAAGCTGAGATTGATTTATGAAGCTTTGCCAATGGCTTGTTTGATCGAGTGTGGCGGCGGCGCCTCGTGGGATTGTATTCACGGACATGGCTCGTTACTTGATCGTGTGGTGCGGGAATGTGAGGAACGGACGGGTGTGTGTGTAGGTTCCGGTGAGGAAGTGAAAAGATTCAAATCATTTATGATTGGCTGAAAGTAATTACACACAACGACACTTTTTGTTGTTGCAGCTACTGTAATGTGTTACACAAAAAATATATAATTTAAGAGAAAATTAAAACCCCCTCCTCATCTGTATTCATTCATTCTTGTCCCTAAATTTGTTTTTCCATTCCATCGTTTTAAATTTAGTCTTCATAGTAACTGCAAACATTATTTACCCATTCCCCCCCGTCCTTCCATCATCCCTTATTTGTCCGCTGCGAACCCGTTTGTCATTCATTCTACGTCATTCAATTGTTGTCATTACTATGGATAGTTCTAATGAACGTCCCCGTTTAGATGATATAGCGGATGATGAAGAAGGTGTTCCAAACAAGACAGATGATCAAAAAGTGCAAGATTTTTTACATCGCATGAACCAAGTCCGTATCGGTGGTCATCAAGCAGACCGTTCACACCCTACAACACTCACAGATAAAAATAAAAGTGATGAACTTCCTCCAGTAAACAAACCAAACACAACATCTGCAGATGCATCACCAGTTAAAAGAAAATCAGCCAGTAAAAAACGTTCAACGGACAAATCTTCAACGGATAGAGACAATACTGATATGAAATCTGCTGACGGAATTGATGAACAACATCAACAAACTAATTCAACAATTACCAACGCTACTGTTGCAACCACATCAACAACTGACAGTACTTTGACTGACATGCCACCAGCAGCAACAGCAACTAAGAAGAAAGCAAAAGCAAAGTCTTCATCAACAACAACAGTTACTACAAAACCAAACGATAAACTTTTAGCATCACCAGCAGCTTTTCCATCATATCCAAATAATCCAGTATTAACAGCCGTATCCGTTCCACCTTCTGAACAATTCCCATTGAAGGATGCACGTATCGGACCTCAACACTTCACACGTTTGAAACTTCTAGGTAGGGGAGGAATAGGACAAGTCTTCTTAGTACGTTTAAAGGATACTGATAAATTATATGCTATGAAAGTATTAACGAAAGAGGAAATGATTTTACGTAATAAAGTGAAAAGAGTTATGACAGAACGTGAAATTTTAGCTACTGCAAATCATCCATTTATCGTAACTATGTATGCTAGTTTTCAAACATCCGATCGTTTATGTTTTGTTATGGAATATTGTGCAGGTGGTGAATTCTTTCGTGTTTTACAAAGACAACCTAAAAAACGTTTGAAAGAAGAAGCTGTACGCTTTTATGCTGCTGAAGTTATATTAGCATTAGAATATTTACATCATATGGGATTTATATATAGAGATTTAAAACCTGAAAATATTTTAATGAGAGAAACGGGACATATTTCATTAACGGATTTTGATCTTTCTAAACAAGCACATGCAGTATCACCAAGAGTTGTTCAACAACAACTATCATTAAGTGATAAAATACGTAAATCTTTATCTATACGTAGAAGCAATTCATCATTAACAAATTTAGAAATTGTTAATTCAGAACCTGTTTTACCATATCAAACAAACTCTTTTGTTGGCACTGAAGAATACATAGCACCTGAAGTTGTGAATGGAGTCGGTCAATCATCTGCTGTGGATTGGTGGACATTAGGTATATTAATATATGAAATGTTAACTGGTACAACACCGTTTAAAGGAAGTATAACAGATGAAACATTTAATAATATTGTTAATGAACAATTAAAATGGCCTGATGATATTAATGTTTCAAATGAATGCAAGCAATTAGTTAAAAAACTATTAAGAAGAGAAGCTGATAAAAGATTAGGTGCTGAAAATGGTGCTTCAGATATTAAACGTTCAAAATGGTTTAAAGATTTTAATTTCGCTCTTATTCGTAATGAAACTCCACCTATCATTCCTAAAATTAGAGACCCTAAGGATTTATCACAATATGCTGGACAATCTAAAGATGATGATCGTACTGCTCATGGTTCTGGCAATTCTAAAGCTGTTTCTTCATCAGAGGTGCCAGCGTCTTATATGGATGATAGTAACCCTGAAAATCCGTTTGTCAACTTTAACATGCGACGTGACGAAAATTCTCAACGACAATATTAACCATTTTTTTTATTTTACATTTTTAAAATGCACAAAGTAGTCACACTTCCGTACACTCACACATACCCATACACATACATCAACGTTGACGCCGTATTATATTATTCGTTGTTTGATTCTTGCTTTCCTCCCTCTGAAACGTTTTTAAAATAATAATAAAAGGGGATTTTTAAAAAAAATAAAAATAAAACTAGTGGATTCTCTTTCACTTTTCGCGTGCGAAAGAAGTACCGAGGCTAGATTGAAACACCAAACAAATATAAAATCATGATATTATTGCTCAGTTGTACGTCATCAAACGTCAGGTTTTTCTTTTTCATCCAATGTTTATACCTATTGACCTTCTGTTTCATCGCTGTTATTGAAACCAAAACGGAACTGGA
Source organism: Odonthalia washingtoniensis (assembly GCA_032358235.1). Classification (NCBI taxonomy): domain Eukaryota; phylum Rhodophyta; class Florideophyceae; order Ceramiales; family Rhodomelaceae; genus Odonthalia; species Odonthalia washingtoniensis. The sequence continues at coordinate 5,236 of JAULBU010030521.1, forward strand.
AGAGTCAACTGGAGAAGTGACAGAGCTTCGAAACGTTGTGATGGAATTAATCGACTGACAACGCCAGTATGACAACATTATCATTTTCAGATACATTCTTTCTGGATTTCGACGAAGAAAAATCGGCGACTAACAATACTGTCATTATTATGACATACCGTATATTATATTGTAATCTATAAAAACTTGCTGCGGTAATGGACAACAAGACTAATATCATGGCGAGATTGAACCAATGTAGTGATCATGATGGGCTTTCATTTTGTTGAACATAAAGCAAACCCGAGCTTTGACTTTACGTCTTGAAACTGTCGTAATGAGCAGGCAATGATTGCTAAAAATTCGATACGCCACCATTCGTAATACAAACGAAGGCAAAAAACAAGGGAGTTTCATCAAAAAGATCTCACATCTTATCTTGGTCTTGATGAGGTCTTGATGAGGTCTTGACCATTTGACAATCACCATCATCAGCAGTACAGAGTAGAGATTTTCTATTGATAGGTTTTTAAAAACCCAAAAGTCGGGAGACACACGTGTATTAGAAAATTGTATTACTTTGAAACACGGTTCTGTTCTCGGCCGAAATTTGAAAATTCGACAACATCATAATCAATCCGTAGTAAACTCCATCAGTGTTCTATGGCGACCAAGTCAAAGTGCATTGACAAGTCGCTGGCAGACCGTCCATGAAGATTGTTCATTACATATTGAAGGTCATCGAACCTTTCAAATTGTAATTGAATTATCTCAATCTCATCTCTTGGCGCTCATACATTGAGTTGTCAGTGTATTCATCTAAACTTTACTTTCAATGTCCTTTCTGCTGCTGCCTGCTTGAAGTTGTATATATTTTCTACTTCGCTGCATTTCCCTTTCTCTACCTGCTCCCCCCTTCTCTCTCTTCACCCTACCCTCGTCTCCGATTTTCCAAAATTCCTAAAAGGTATTCCTACCATTTCCGGGCTGGTGCTCCTGTTTGAACCATGCCTTCTTGAACGTTTTCGGATGTTAAAGTCCCATATGCTCCCGTCTTCAACCGTCCGTACTGATCGGTGGATGACGTCGTCATTCATGGACACTGTATCCGTGTTTCTGTACCAGGTACAGATATGGTTGGAGCAGCCTGGAGTTTTAGTTTTACTATTTTGATATTACTACAATTATTATTGGTCTTATGATGTTCCTATGATTATTGGCACTACTTTGTTCTTTCAATGAACGAACTTTGTTACTCCGATCAAACTCACTGTCCGATTGCTCATCTACAATGTCTTCTTCATCATCATTAATATCATCATCATCAACGTCTCATTCAACGGTATAGAGCCCTTGATATACATTATCAACAGTTACTTTTACAATCATAGCTTATTTTATTCCTTAGTCGATAAAGTGGTAGCGTAGACGACATTTAAGTCACCATGAAAATATCGCCTGTGGTCAGTGACAACAGCCGGGAGTGAGTAACAAAAAGGATGCCTGATTCTACTCTAAACATCAACTCATGTCAGAGAGAAACTAAGAGCAAGTCCCCATGTTTGTCGACTGAACTCTTTCTTTCGTCACCTCCAAAAACGAGGAGTTCTAAAGTCATTCATGTGGGATTGCAGTCGTTTTCAACGGCGTCTTCGTGTCCCCTGTTCAAAGCAACAAAATATGGAAATCAGACGCATTTTCTCATTGGATTGAACATCATCACTATTTTCGATGCGATTTTCATCAATCGTTATCAGAAATTGAATAATAATGTGGTCAATTTTGCGCTACTCTCACAGATTTTTGTCTCCGACAATTGTGAATTGACCCCAGGGTGATTTATCTAACAGCGACAGTGGCTTGGTTTGTGCGGTAGTTAATTTTGATGCCGGTGTCGATAGAGAAGGTGAACGTCAAGATTACGTTGTTCGAGGTGAAGTTGAAGATGAATGTGCTGATGGATCTGAAGCTGAAAACGAAGCTGAAGTTAAAGAAGTGCTTAAAGCTGGAAGTAAAGCAGGTAAGCTGAATTTGAAGTTGACTTTGAAATTAGCGACAAGTGGCAGTAGAGGTTTAAAAATTAGTTGAAGGTGAAGGTAGACCTGTGGATGCAGAATAAATTTATGCTAATGTTGATGCTGATAGTCAAGATTTAACGTGAAGAAAATTCTGGTGTTATTTTATTATATGGATGGGTTCAAGACGAGTCATTGGTGAGAAAGATGGTGACAATCAAGGTGAAGATTAAGAACCGGTTTGTGATGGCGAAGGTGAGGTCGACCTTGATAGGGACGGATAAAGGCAAATTGAACCTGAGCCAGTCAAAGGATATCAATGTCAAAAATATGGAAATGATATCATACGTAAACAAATATGAGTTTTCCAGAAGGATTTTTGTATGTATGTTTGGAGATTAACATGGGAATGTTTGTCATTGTGTTCGAAGTGTTCGATATTGACACCGCGATTCGGTGGCCGTGAAGACCATCAAGACCGTCAACTGGAACGAGTTGGGGTTGAGTTGGATAAGGGAGGAGATTTTGAAAAACCAGAAGTCGAGCCATTCAAACATCGTGGAATTGCACGGGGCTGTGAAAGATGAGAATTTCTATTACCTGGTAATGGAGAAGTGTTATGAGATGATAAGAAACAATCTGCGTCAGCTTCCTGTGTCGAAAGAAAAACGGAGGGCAGCGGCAAAGCTGGCTCAAACTTAAGAGTTCCAGGGACAGAATTCATCCATTCATCCATGATTCACACGAACTCTATGAAGGCGTTAGACAAACGCAAATTGTTTAGTCTTCCTTTTCTAATGTTGTTTGTCAAATCAATGTTTGGCTCGAGTGTGAGCACCGAATACCTTGTTTGGAGAAGGTGGTCGGGTAAAAATATGTGCCTTTGGCTCTGTTTGGTTGATGAACGACTATGGAATTGTTTTGGATGGAAAAGTGCTGGAAAAGCCACATTTCACGGTGCCTGAGGGTGATATCCGAGTTTCTTTTCGGGAATGCGGCGGATTTCCACAGTGTGCGACTACCACAGTGTTGGAGTGATAATCTATTATTATTTTAGTGGGGAGTATGTGTTGGAGGACATTTTCCCGGATGCTAAAGCTGTGTCTTTGAATCCACATTAGCTGACAACTGATCTTTCCCTCTTCCTCGTCCGTTTGCGACGACAAAAGCTAACGTGGAAATCGCGATAGGCATTCCTGAGAAAGAAAAGGAGGAATAACAAGGCGCTTCCTAAGGATAAGCTGATTATGAAGATGTCTAAGCGGGAGAAGAAGGAGGTGCGGATGGTGGCATTGAAGGCTGAACTTGGTGTTCGGTTCATTCGAAATGTGGGGATTGCTTTGAAGTAAAGGAGTCCCGGGGCTCATGTTCATATACCTGTTGACTGGTGTTTTTTGAAGTACGATTGACAGCAACGGTTTGGCAGCGACGAAGTTCGGCAATGGATATAGGAGCAAAATTGATGGAGAAAAGGTGTCGTGAATTCTTCTATTGTTTTTCCTCTGTTTCATCTTCTTGTGACTTCATTTCTGTCTCGGTTATCATCACATCGTGTAAGTCATGTGTCTTCTCTGTCCGTGTCTTCTTCATATTCGTTTCATTCTGCTGACTGTCTTAGAATTTCCTCCACCACATCTATTTTCATCTTTATGTTCTACTAGCGCTTCTTCCCTCTATTTCTTCCAATTTTAATGGTCGCTCTAATTTTTTCCTCTTCCATTGTAATGTTCCGCTTTGTATTTTTATTGTACCTTCTTTTCATAGTTTTTCTGTAACGTTTTTAGAAATAAGTTTAGTTTAGTTTAGATAGCTCTAAAGATTTTTTATTTGATGATGCATTCCTAGAAAAGAAAAATATACATCTCTATCCCTTGCAGTTGTCAATCTTCATTATGGTCAATGCTGTAATACATGTTTCTCCATTACAACAACCAAAGAAGTACTATCTTACAGTTATTGCACCTACTCAACAACCACAAACTGGTACTGGAAAAGCATTATCCGGATCTGCTGGCGGGAGTACGATTTTATGCTGGCAGTAATACGGCGGTTCTTTATTCGATGGTCAATTTCAACAAGAATCTACTTCATTTTTCGAGGGATTCCATTATTGCAGGTGGTGCCCAAGAAAAAACATATCAATGACCTTTGCTTCGTGGTCCCTTTTCTTCATTTGGACAATAATAACAACCACCTTACATAGAAAACCGTCATAACAGCTAATGAAACGTTCACTGACGAATAATCCCTTCAGTGCTTCAGGAATCATTGCGGGTGTTTCGACTGCTGCCAAACCTTCTGATGGACCTGTAACTAATATAACTGGGTCTGTTATCGTGGAAAACGGTTTTGGTAATGTGACAAAAGTAAATGGCGGTAGTGGGCTGTGTAGCTAGAAGGACAAGGCGTTATTTGATTATAGTGAGAACTTCATTGGGAAAGGGCAGTGTCGTATAAGAAACCAGATATGAACGGGATGCGGCACCTTCAATGAGACCATGTGAGAGACCAGTTATCCAATGGTATCGGCAGCAGCAGTAATGGAGATAATGGAAATGGAAATGGCGGCGAAGGAAGAACGAAGTTCGTTCAACGAACAAAGAACAAGTTGGGGTGTGTGAATGCTGTCAACGAGAATAAATGTGGTAGTGTGTGCCGAGTTGGTTAAAGATTCCGTTCACACGCCATCAATTCGTGAGTGGGAGCCTATGGAAAGTAGTGAATATGTAAAAGATGTTGATAATGGGTAGTAGATGATGGAGATGATGAAAGGTAGAAAGTTGTTGCACAGACTTAAGGCGGTAATCATTTTGATGTGGCAACAGCGAACGATCATTAACAACACAGGTCATGGTCATGGTCAACAAAAGAGAAGTTATATGATGGGACTCTTCTTCTTCTTCTTCTTCTCATAATAATGTTATTACAAGACACAATGAACCCAAAATGAAACAATAAAAAAAGAATCAAAAATCAAAGCACAACATGATAATATCTTGTTCTCAGGAAGAGGAGGGGTTTAATAAAAATATAGTTGGAAACTTTGATATCTATGTACTGCTCTCTATCAATTTGCATTCATCCCAGATACCGGACCTATTGTAAGTTAGTAAGTTCGTTTCCTTTTTCCTTTTTCCTTTTTCCTTTTTTCTTTTTCAGTTTTCATATTCATTTCATCGAATTGTGTCCTGACATGAACATGAATACGTGAATGAATACGTGGGTATGGATTTGATTGGATTTGGGTATAGTTTATGGTTTATATGGAAGAATGTAATGTTCAGTGACCGAGAGATGAATGATTCAAAGCGACGACGGAAACTATCAAACGTATCAAATAGGATTAATAATTTCTCCCTTGCTTTCATCAATTAACCCCCTTTTTTTCCTTCCCTTACCTTTTGTTCCCTCATTTCTTTCATGACTTGAGCAACAGGTAAGTACCAATCCGGTTCTATTCCAGCCATTCTCCTTTTTTCAACATTGAAGGGTGTTGTAAAGGCACCTTGCTTGCCAACTCTGATAGCAATTTCCCTAAATTCCTTTATGGAAGTCTCTAACTCTCCTCCACACTCTCTCAAGAACCATTTAACACCTACCTGGACATGTCTAACTTCTTCTTCGGCAATAACCTTAACAATTGCGGCACTTTCCTTATCACGCAATCCATAAAACCTACCAACCATTCTCTCGCCAGCATCTAATCCTCTGGCCTCTGCAACCAATTGTCCAACAGAAATTCGTTCTTTCCTATTATGATTTGTGGCAGAAGCGCCTTCCCATATTAATCCATGTGCTGGTAAACAACCATATTCATATCCTAAATCAGTTAAGCGCTTGGATAATTGCGTGAAATGCCGAGATTCATCAATGGCAATTGATAACCAATCTTCATACCATTCATGTGAAGGTAAATGAAATCTAAGGAATGTATCGAAACATAAATCAATTGCATTTAGTTCCACGTGTGCTAATGAGTGTAAATAAAATATATTTGACGCAAGTCCACATGTTTTAGGTGATGGCATCGAACATGGTGGAACTATTTTCGGCAAAGATGGTCTTGCTGGATGCGAAGGTGGATTCTTTGTTGCGGGGCTGTGTTCTACATTGTGATCAGTTGACGAGAGTGTATATGCTTGTTGTGTTAATTTTACTTTCGTCGCAGGCTCGGCCGTCGTCAGAATGCGATATGCTAAATCTGTTATTGAGTCTGTTTGTGGCATTGATTGTGTTGTCGTTGTCGTTGCTGTGCTTACCATTGAGAGTGAAAATGATAATGGTAATAACTGACGGCGAGAATGGGGACGGAGATGCGCACGTCGAAATATTTGCAACATTTGTTCTCTCGGAAGTTTCTTTACTTCCTCAAAGAGCGTCTTCTTCGTGGTTTTATTTTTAAAAAAAAAACTTTAAAAAGCCATTTTGATCCTTGATCCCCCAACTGATTTCGATTGTTGGTATCAAAACATAACAAGCTCCTTGTCTTCAAAATCCAAATGTGAATGTCGAGGTATTGGTTTGTCTTCAGTAATTTAAGTGTAATTCAAGTCATAGAGCAGCCTTCACCCTATTTAACGAATGTTCTGTAGGATCCGTGAACAGAGGACGACGAATAAACGAGCTACTCGAAAACCTTTACATGAGCTAAGTCGGCGGGTGTCAAACAACCATCTATCCCAACGAGTTTTCGATTTCAATCGGTCGTTTGTAAGACAGCCCTGATCACAGCATGTCGGGTGGGGCTGCGCCATCAGATGGACCGGGGCACACAATGTCTAATCATGACATCGTTAAGGCTCTCCTGCAAACAGCAGAGAACAACAACGGAGCTGCGGTTTCGCGGCTTATGCTGGCACAGAGTAATGCCAACCAGATCAATATCGAGTTCCTTACCGCTATGAAATCACTAACCGCGGCCACTGCATAATATCAGAACACCTTCGAGGCTGAAGGAAAGGCCAAAAATTCGCAGTTAGCATCCATAAATGCTCTGAAGGCCGTGATGGCGATTAAAGAGGAAGCCCAGAAAACATCCGCGGAAGAAACCGCCAAATTTGTTGCTGCATACAACGCTGCTCGAGTGACACTCCAACAGGCCAGACAAGCATGAAATGCAGTCGAAGCACAGCCAACTCCTCAAACACCTTCTGAGTTGAACGTGACAACGAACAGATTCGTTATTGCCAATGCAGCTCCGAAAGCACCAGCGAATGGAAGCGCGTATGATTATATTAAACAAGTCAAGTCACGGGAAACTGTAGAGCTTCGACCGCTGAAGAAATAAAAAATACCTGCTGATCTTCATGTGAAAGCTCTCGTTGCAGTTCTGGCTGAGCAAATCGTTGAAAAAGAAGGACTACCACCAGGGTTCAGCCGATTGATTGATAAGAATTTTTTGAATCCGATTGAGCACACATAATCGTGCTCAACAGGTGTCTCCAGATATTGGAACAAGTCATTGCTGTTACAGGTGCCACGAAGGCGGACACCATAACTCAGTCTATTGTGAAAATGAATCAAGTCAGATATCCAGACTAGCCCTTGTTTGCGCACTGGGAGAAGTGGTGTGCAGCTTATGCTGCAATCGCATCTGAACCTGACCTGAACATCTCACCAAAAGTAGTAGCTGCAATGTTGACTGTGTCACTTAACGCCTCGAAGAATAATGAGATGGAGAGTTTTGTGTCTCAATTCATCAACTGCTGTGAGTCATCTCCAACGGAGACCCTCATAGGAGATATAGAGCGCCTTATGATTAGTTCGAAAGAAACTGTTGCAGCCGCTGAACCCGCAGAGCGACCAAAATTTCTCTGCGTCACCCCTCAGCCAATAACAACAGGTCAAATCTCACTTCAGACTTTGATATGGAAAAGGTGGATGCTATAGTAAGAACTTACCTATATAATGGAGTTAATCGTGCCCCTTGGCGCCGTCGTACTGGAAATACAGAGATGACTGAGAAACTCAAAACAGCGATTAACGGAAAAGATGGTAGGCATTGTTACATTTAATTTCTTCCTGGAAATTTATATAGATTCTGTTGAACTCCCAAGGAGCTGGTACGTGCCATCAGAAGGATCCTACAATGGCTTGTCGTTTCGGCCTCTTTCCCGATCATACTTGATGAGAAAGGCGCCCCTATTCCAACGAGTGACCTCACTGAGGCCGTGCGATCATTCTATGCTACTGAGTCTTTTGGAGAAATGGATGGAGACACCCGGAAGAGAATTGATGCTGTATCGGATAAATCTTCATCATATGCCGTGTTTGAAACTTCGACTGCTAGTTCAATCTTAGTGGACAATGAACCTTGGATAATTGCTGGAGAATCAGGCTTCTCCAATCTTACGTGCTTGCAGAAAAACTCAAATTATCCAAGATGTCTCTATGGGATGCAGGATTTTGAAAATCCAAACATTCTGGGAGGTATGTGTTTGTGGACAGAATACAAACCTTTAGTTCTGAAGGTGGGCTGGGCGGCTCCAATGGAAGTCAAATCTACGTCTAAAATGGGGTTTGGAGATGGTCCCGCATCTATGGCTGTTTGTATTGCGAAGAAAGTCCCCTTCCGTATTTTACTTCAGGACAATTCGTCCGTGCCTTTCTTTGCGGATGTCCGTATCGTACCGAACACAGTTGGAATCCTATTTGGAAAACGAGACATGAGGGAATTAAGAATGAGATGCGATCTTGGGAACAACTCCTTTCAATTTGCTAATCGATGCTGCTCAGCTCAAGTAGTGGAAGCCTCTCATTATCACATTAGTCTTTCCTATCCTGACAAGAAGGAAACTGAAAAAGTTTCAACAACGATATCCTCCCCATACAAAGCGAGTGGGGGAAAAGAAACCGCAATTGAGCGAGAAACGTAGTCATTTGCTGCTTCAATCCCTTTGACAGAAATACCAGAGCTCCACCGCAAGCTAAACTGCCCTTCAGACCATGGTTTGAAGTTGTTCATACGAGACGCCCAGATGCATGCGCTCACAATCGATCAAATAGCTGAAGTGGATCGTATGATTTGTGGGTTATGCGCTCATCATGAACCTACTCCACCAAGACCTATAGTATCACTTCCGAACCACTGGCAACCAGGTTTGTGTATTTACATGGACATGGGATCTTTCGCATTGACAAACTCGGTATCTCAGCTTAAGCGCTGGTAATGGTTGATGCATTCTCCCTATTGATAACGGGAGATTTATATCCGCTCAAAAAGGAAATATTTATTGGAGAGGCTACGAAAGAACAGATGAGTACTCTGTCTTCAAATGCTGTCGACATGGCTCAAATATTCATCCAACGAGTAGAAGGAAACTACAATATGGTAGTCACTGAATTGGGTTCTAAATTCGACTCAGTTATTTTCCGTACTTTCGTGGATCGACTTGGCTCGGAGTGTCAGGTAGTCCCACGTGAGGCAAATTGGCCGAACCTAGCCGAGAAAGGTATTGGGTTACTCCGTATACAATTGAAACAGGTCCAGAATATCGCGTCTGTCAATTCAAAGAAAATGTCTCCCCACATTCTTTTCCAAGCTGCTGTGAAACGAGCAAATAGCAGATTGTTGAGCCGCCATAACATGTCGAGGGAATCCATCCACAGGGAGATCAGGTTGAATCCACAAAACCATGATGATCCTTTATTTTCTTTATGTCCTCCTCCGGTCACCAACACAGAATTGGATGCAATGTTAAATTCCATGGACCAGAAAAGAGAACAAGTAACTCAGAAACGTGCTGGACTTCGCATGCTCTGTGCGCTGAGAGGACGGGTCAAATAAGCTTCACCAAAGCTGCGAAATGGATATCGATTCTTGTATTGGAAGACAGAAGTGAACATTTCAAGCTCTCACTGGGCCGGGCCGGCTGTATGTTTAGGACAAAACAAAAGCATAGTTTTAGACCTGGAGGGTGGAAAGTCGTTTCTGGTACATTCATCTAGAGTTATGTTTCACTACAGGTCTGAGACCCAGCAAATAACACCTTTCGCTGACATGCCGGAGAATCCGGCTACTCCTCCTACCACGGAACGGGACAGGCACTTGACTTCAGAGCTGTTGGACGATGAAGCTAACTTGTATGCGATACCAATTGGCATTTTCTGGGATATGCCGCTGGAATTCCAGAAGGAAACAGATGTTAGACCACCAGACGTGGCATCCGTTGCTAATCTCGCTAGTCCCAATCAGTCAGACCACTGGAGCGAAATACCGCTTGAACTAGACTTTCTGGAAGACCAAACTTCCATTCCTGGGGGTGAAAAACATCGTTCTAAGAGATGATGCAACTTCTGAAATACTCGAGGCAGATCGCGGTACAGGGTGGCATCCAGTTCTTCTGGAAGACACTGCAGGGAGATATCAAAGTACTTGCACAAAGGAGGATGATTTCGTCGCAGTAAGGAAAATAATACTGCAGATCACTCAGGCACCCTGTCTGAAAATCCTCCATTCAAAGAAAAATGTCACATAGGCGTACCAGTTTACTATTCTACTCCAAAAGGAGTTATAATGAAAACAGCGTTTCTCACAAACCAGAAGAACAAACCAGTACGCATCGCGGAGTATACTGATGCCAAAGACAATCTCGAGTTTATAACGGCGATGAAAAAGGAGCTTTCATCTTTCGTGGAATTTAAATGTGTCGAAAAGATGTATTTATCTGAGCTACCACATGGGGCTAATGTAGTATCAACAAGATGGGTCTCTTAGTGAAAAGACAAAGGCCGATGGAAGGGTCATTGTCAAATCCAGGCTTGTGGCGCGAGGTTTTGAAGACGCGGAAAAACTAGCAGTGACATCAGATGCCCCTATGGCGTTCGCCGCAGCTCAGAGATTGCTTCTAGCAGCACTTGCTGAAAATAAATGGATCCCGGAGATGTGGAACTTCAAAACCGCTTTTCTACAGGGGAATTCTCTGAAGAGGGATATATGGATCGTTCCGCCCCAGGAATTTGTCGGAGAGGACGTTGTTTGGAAGTTACTTAAGCATATTTACGGAATTGTCTCAGCGCCCAAATCCTGGTATGATAGGTTGAAAGAGGTCCTTTCTTCATGTGGGTTCACCGGTTGCTTATCAGACGATGGTCTATTCGTGATTTCCGGCCGAGATGGAGATATTATCGGCATTTTAGCTATGCATGTTGATGATGCAATGGGTGGTGGAACTGATGAACTTAGAAATGCTATGAAGAAGGTCAACGATACATTGGAAAGAGGTACACACGAACAGGAGACGTTTGTGTACAAAGGCTTGCGAATAAGCACTATTCGCAGTGTCACTAAAAAGCCATTTTATATTGTGTTGGATGGAGATGACTACATGAGGACGACTGAGACAATGGACTTTGCTGATGGACCTGGAGAAAGATATTTATCCCCAAAGGAGCATGGAGATTATCGGTCCGTCGTCGGTACTATTTGCTACGT
>JAULBU010030532.1:2274-16662 GCA_032358235.1 Odonthalia washingtoniensis
CAGTGTGACACGTGTCCCCAGTCTCGATGATGCTTGACACCGCCGTCGTGAACGTGGTGGAATATTCCGCATTCGAACAGACTCTGGCGTAATTAGGACAAAGTATGTCGTGTTTGAGGAGACTATTTTCTATGGTATTTCTCGCCTCGGCCACTGAAGTGAGGCCGATAGCTCTTTCGACTATGAAATCGACAGCGATGTTGACAGTGTCACACTGTCTCCATTGGAAATGGATTTAGATACGGTTACACCAGCTGAAACACGGGTTGTTACTACTGTAATTGAAGAAGATCAACGATACCATTCAATTGGCCCAATGGATTGCCTTACATACGTACCGGAATTACCGAGCACATTTCGTAAGAGTGACAATGAATCAAGTTCATCTAGTGGAGAGGAAGCATCTTCGAACAATCCATTAGGAGAAGAAGACGAAATTGAAACACAAGGAATAATACCAAGAAGAAGAGCATGTGCCCAGATACCAATTACGTTCAGGTCGCACAACCCAATATTCTGCCGCTGCACTCCATGAGGCAATCACCACGGACGATTAACCGACCATCACCGAGGCCATGGGAAGCCCCTAGGCCCTAGAGTGGAAAAGTGCGATTGAGATAGAGTTCGAAACCATCACCAGTACAAATACTTGGGCTTCTAGTTTCCGACTTCTGAAATACGGCCTTTGCCCTCAGGCATCATCTCAAAGCTGAAGAGGGACTTAGATGGACGCCCGGTCCATTTTAAGTCCCACCTTGTTGCACGTGAAAATCTCCAGAGTGATTCGTTTGATGACGTGGAGCTATATGCCACTGTGGAATGTATCGAACTACTTCGTACGGTCTTGTCAGTTGCCGCACCAAGAGATTGGGCCATACATCCATTGGACGTCCAGGGGGCATTCATACATGTGACCTTACCGAAAACATGTTCTATCTGGTTCGTCTTACCAATGTAGCTGGTATACAGATGGTTTCTGTTCAAATTTTACAACTCAAGAAATCAATATACGGCCTACGTAAAGCTCCTAAGCTATTGTTTGAATGATTTGCAAAAACAATCTCCGATATTGGATTTAGTCGGACGACCTACACTGACTGTCAATTAATTTTGGAAAGCCCACAGCCTGTGTGCATTGTTATGTACGTGAATCATCTTCTGATTGTTAGTAAACCTTCTGCCGTGGTTCTTATGAACAGCAAGATGGAAAAACTATTCACTGTGACTGATGTAGGACCCTGTGCCTATTTCTTGGGTATCAGTATTGAACACAGGACAGAGAGACTTTTCCTTACTCAGGCACAGTACGCAGGAAACATTGTGGAAAATGCTAGGATTATTGGCTGTAAGTCCGTACAGTTTCCACTGCCACTTTCACATCCACTATATGATGAGCGCCGTCCGTTATCACAATCAGAGACATTGGAGATGGACAGGAAAAAGTTTCGTCAGAACCTCGGCGCTTCACTATATTTGTCAACCTGAACTCGTCCAGGTATATCCACAGCCGTATCTATGATTTATAGGTATCAGGCCGAGGCCGGACCACAGCACTGGAATATTGTGAAGTATGTTTGGCGGTATATCGCCGGCACTATATAATTCTGTTTATTTATGCCGTCGTGCCCTAGTGTTTAAAAGAATGCATGGAGTTACGCTGACTGGGCCCGTGATAAGAACTCTCCTAAATCTCGTTCAGGTCATGTTCTGATGATCAATAACGGGCCAGTCATATGGTCGTCAGGAATGTAAAGTGCAGACGCCCAATCAACGACTGAGGACTAGTTTGCTGTATCAGCCTCCTGTATCCGTGAGGTTACCTGGCTGAGAAACCAGATCACTGAGCTTAGCATTCCACAGGATCTGCCAACTGATTTGTTTCAGGACAATCTCGGGGCCAATTATTGGACCGAGCGCGTCAAAGGACTACGGAAAGCCAAACATGTTGGAATAAAATATCATGCAGTTCTGAAGGATATGAGCACAAAGAGAGTTGTTTTGAATTACATCCCCTCTATCTAAACTAAAGCCGATGGTTTAACGAAGGTTTGGATTTGGGCCATATTTGAGAATCAACGCACTTGGCTATCTATTTTGACTCGAAGTTTGCTCTAATGCTCGAGGGGGGGTGTTGTAAGTTATAATGAGATAAGGCATCTGGATCACCTTTATGGATACCAGATTTTATTCCATGCGCTACAGTATGGAATGTGCAATGATTGTTGCCTGAGTGAGACACAAGAATGTTGATAGGAACCGTAGTACCCGTTATGTAGTTCCACATTTTCCTTACCTGAAATGGCTTTTTTAGGTAACTATGGTACCTTACGAATTTACAGAGTGAGACCCTGTTGAGATTAGTATATAAACGTCTTGTTATTCATGCTTTCTATAGATAATGAAAGGACAAGAAACACGAAAACCATTTCAGATTGCTCGGAGTACTCAGAACAAATTAAATTCCACGGTTGGACGGTTATAAAAAATGAGCAGCGTAACTACAGTAATGCGTACACACAATTCTGAATGTGATTGGCTCAGAGCAAAAAATGTTTTGTTTCCCAAGAACCGGAATTATTACAATCCGCTACATGGGTACAGGTCCATCACAAATTTATACTCGAACGAATTCAGACCTTTTCCACCTTCAAAACACATGCGAGCACCATTAAATTACTGTATGTTCATTAAATTCATCACGGATGCTTTAGGTGTGAACAGTTTTTGAAATGGGCCGATGTGACGGAAGATTGGAATCACGTACGGGACAATGGCCGTACGCATCCTCTTCACGAATTATGTCCTAAAATTGTAATTTCCTTTTCAAATTTTATTTGATTTGTACGTAAGCTGCCCAAGGATCATCTACAGTATATGTACTGGAAGTCTCTAGATGATAGGGCTCCGACTGAAAAAATGGATAGGTGGAAGACCATTTAAGCCAAACATAATAATTATTCAGTTTCCCCAGTAATAGAATGCATATATAGCGGAATATCTCGTGTAGTGGAATAAAAATTGTGTCCATGAGTACGGTTCTTGCGATTGTAGCTCAAAATAGCCTATTTCATGAAATTGTGTACTAGAATGTCTAAACTGAGTCCGTAGGCTTACAGATTCGAAATCAACCCATAAACCGATCGAAGAGGAATATAGTATATGCCTCTTATGTCAGCTCCAGTTTGAATTTTGTGGAATATTCGTCTGGCATGCCCCCTTAATTGTACAGTATAGTTGTGGAAACCTGGAAGAGGTTTTAACACTTCTCAGATGGAACAGTAGAAATAAAAGAAGAGCACTTTAGTCTGAATCGATTGTAAGCACGGAAAGTGTGAAGATGAACGGAAGTACGACGAAGCGGACGTAGCTTAATAAGAAATCGAGGGAGTAAAGGCGAATTTCCCGGTGCGTTTGAGCAGCGGATTACACGGAAAGAGATTGAACGAACGCGAGATGGACGGGGGGAAGAGTTGAGAATCGCGTGCAGGTGGAGAGGTTTGAAAGAATTTTCTTCATTGGAGAGAGTCTGAAAATAAAGAAGTGTGTGCGAAAAGAAAAGACCACACAGAACGACAGAGCCGAACGTCCTTGCCTTTTGCCGCGAGCGCTTTTGGTACATAATACGATATTGCGTTTTCAATCGAATGGATTGAACAAGCACTACAGTATCCACGTAGCCGCAACGTTTACAGTTATGGGCCTAGAAACTCCGTTATCGGATAGCATCTGAAGTCAAGACGTGAGTACCATGAAGCACCATCATTCAATACAGATGTTACGAGTATGGTTATCTACCGCGACACGCTACAGTGATGGGTACGTATGGTCAAAGGTTGCGCGGAAGTCTACTTAAAGCACAAATACATCCTCCGAAAAGCAGGCCACATCGTGTACATGACATGAGATTAGATGGCAAAATAACTCCCAAAGCAGAAATAAAAAGCCGGAGAGCTCAATATGGACGGCAAGAATGATGAAGACACCACAGCGGGTCTCATAGAAGCAATCAACGATAGGATAGCGAAAGATACACCCGACGAGGCAGTGGTCCGTGAGGTAGAATTTCTATCGATTATTCAGCTATGTAAGAGAAATAGAACGGAAACGGTTCCTTCGTTCGTGAACAGATTCTAGAGTGCGGTCCGAGGACATATGGACCCGACGGCCGAATCGCTTCATTTTGCAGATCATGAATTTTCTATAATAATGCTTCGAAATACGAAGTTATCGTCGAATAAGATGAATGCGGTAACGGTTTAGCTAACCACTAACACAAACCACGCGGCAAGGGGAAGGAGAACAATAGAAGTATCAATTAGAAAGGATGAGGTGTACGCGATTAAGGAACTCATGAGAGGAACGGGTCAGACAAGTAATGTGATGAAACTCAATATTGCGTATGAGATGCAAAAAGCGACGCAGAAAGAAAAATAAGTCGAGGGATATATTTTTAACCTTCAGGAAGCAGCCCAATCTTTGTGGCAGGTAAAGTCTGAAAAGAAACCGAAAAAAAATCATACAGTTGAGCATGTCTTATATAGGGAAGTGTGCATATAAAAATCCAGCACGATGCGGTGGAGATCGGATACAGCGGATGAATGACGAGAGCAAGTGCAGAGGTTGCGGAAAACTCGGACACTGGTTTTGAGATCATCCGGAATAAACAAAAAAGGCACAGGAGAAAGATGAGGCACGGAATGCAGAAGACGGAAACAATGGCAGAGGTGTACATGAGGGAGGTAAAAAAAGACAAAGCAGTAAAGGAAGAAAATGAGTTCATTTTTTCGTGAAAGGGGGAAGTAAAGGACCATACTGACCTCAACCGGATTCTAAATGAGGGCGCACTGACCCCAATGGGATGAATCATCGACGCGGCTAGACTTTGTGACGCTTTAGCCTTACCCATACAGCTCCGAGCACTCCGAGAAATATTCAGACACGGATGGGGTGTCAATTGTTTGGACGGGAGATGCATCAATTGGACGTGGGACCTGATGGTGGAGGAAGAAAATCGTAAACCAACGGTGAGGAAGTTTGATATAGTAGGAGGTGAATCACGGTTGATTGTCGGTCTGGATGTTAAACGGTATGAAGAAACTATCAACAGAGGTCTTCCGTTTCGGATTATATTTAAGAGACCTCCCAATTTCAACAAGAGATCCTTCTATACATACATATCTGAGCATAATTATGGCAACGAAAGAATTCGATTCGCGATTGAAACTCAGTGAGGAGCCACAGGGAGTGCTTTAATTGGAAATAAAGAGCAGCGGAGTGAAGAAAATACGCCGCCTTACACATGAAACATCCGATGAGATGAAGCAGTTGTTTTCAGACACATCGGTATCATCGAAAAAGTTGGAAGAAGCATGTGATAAGGTGTATAGTCCATGTGACATATGTATCTCAAGTGGTAGGCCGCGCCAAAAGAAGAAGACTTCATTTTTGCATGTGAATGATGCATTCAAAGAAGAAACCAAGCGGATTATATGATGGTGTATATTATGGAGCAGATGCATTTTATACTGAACATCGTTGATGTTGGTAAAAAGTATGGTGAGAGGGTAATTTCACAATCACGAAGCTCAGCGAGAATGATGGAGTAGATCTAGAATGAGTGTCTGTAGCACCAAGGATCTCTGAAGCGTTTCAGTGTGGACCCTGAGTTTTGCAAGCCCTTTTTTGAGAGATTTGCCAATGCGCACAAGATTGAACCTAAACGACAACCAGCGCTGGACTCACACAAGGATGGAACGGTGGAGGGTAATGATGGTGTTTTCAAGATTGTGTTGGAGCGTATCGCACGAGAAAAAATCAGTGCAACAGCATCAAATGTTGTCACACGAGTATCATTTTTTACGAATAGGTTTCATGGTAACTAAAATTTAAGCGCCTTCCAGATGGCCGGAAGCTACGTACGACCAGTCCTCGGTATACATTCGAGTACCGTCAATACATAACAGCTAGAAGCGCACATTGATACTGTCGCGAATCACGCGATACAGAAGGATATTACGACCAGGAACAACAACTTGATGACCAGGTTGTCTTTCGCAGAAGGTTATCGAATCTGGGTGTTTTATAAAACCTCGAAACAAAACGGACAAGTGAGGTGGGTCGAAGCGCATGTGATTAACACGGAAGAACACAGCATCAAATGTCTCCGTGCAAGTAGAGATTTGCCGATGATGGTTGCGTTCGAGTATTTATGTATCGCTCCAAAAGGGAAGTTAGGCAATGAACTGCTCAGAAAGACGCTCAGATGAGCTGTATGGTGAAGGGAATGATCCAATAGATGAAGTATCGATCGTGGAAAACGATAGTAGTGGGGAAAACCTGGAATCTGAGAATAACGAGCAGGATATGAGCACGGATTTAATTGACATTAATGTGTCAAATTCAACAGAAAACATGGATGCACGGGTAATCGACAATCCAACCCTCAGTTGTACAGTGTCGATACACGACACTCCTATGGAGGACAATTTCGGTGAAGCTGAAAGCAGCGAGCCATCCATGAGTGATGCAAAGTATTTTTGGTCAACAAAGGTGTTGGGAACGACCGAGAAAAAATTGGCCATATATCTGAGGCCACTTACAAGGTAGACGAGAAACTTACATCAGATGAGCAAACCGTACTGGAACAAGTATACAATGTCGTGGAGTTTAAGGAGGTAACAAGGAAGAGGATTAAGTGTGCGACTCAGTGGCTACTACACAAGGCGGTCAAGAAGAAAGTGAGCTCAAATTGGTTAGAAGCCCATGTATCCGTGCAGGAAGAGACTGTTTCAAAGTATGTCAGTGTGATCCAGTCCACTTCGTTTGCAAAATCGAACAGGAGGAGAACAGAAAGAAGACGCTGAAGGCACGACTATGACCGCACGAAAATAGACATAAGATGAAGAACTGCATTCGAAAAGACTCAGCAATAGTGCAATTTGACGTTATTAGGCTTTTATTCAGCCTGGATACTATACTTTAATTTAGGTTGGGATGCCTTGATATTAAAGTTACTTATCTCCAAAGTCGACGGATCCAAAGGGAGATATTATTCTAGCCACCAGCTGAATATGGAGTTTCACGGGTCACGTTTTGGAAGCTTGTGAAACTATCACACGGTATTACAGAAGCCGGGCGGCATCAGGCAAAATTATTTCAAAGATCTTTGATAACGGAGGCGAAGTTTGAACCCGTATTTGGTGTACCGCAGTTATTCATCACAAGATGGGAAGATTGCAAGATTGTGATGGTGTTGGAAAAGGTAACAGATGATTCATCAATGACCAGCGCATAGAAGGAAATTAAATCATTCATTGAGCATATTTTTAAGCGATGCCGCATAAGTAAGGCGACCATTACCGACAATATCAAATTAAACGACAGAGATATCAAGAAAGAACAAGGCTGAAATATCTGATTATCCATGGCAGGGTATATGAAGGAAATTAATCCCGTGTTCATATCAGCAGAGAGAAAGGAACATCGTCTCGGACGAGCAACTGAAGAAGAAGTGTAGGCATTTAGATCGTTGGCTGGGGAATTTTTCTGGATTGGATCGAGTGCCGTCCACCATACGTCGTACACAGGATCTTGGATGAAGTAACGTGTACTATTCCTGAAGGTAGAGGATATAATACAGGCAAATGAAATTCTAAAAGAAGAAAAGGAAATGAACGTAATAATTACATTCATACCATCACCATACGACGTTAGAAAAGTTGTGATCACATCTTTTCCGAGGCATCATTTAACATTACGAAAGGCACACAGTATGGAAATACTGGTATTGTCAGCGGTATTATATATATGTACGACTAGGCAAAACTTGATGT
Organism: Odonthalia washingtoniensis; assembly: GCA_032358235.1. NCBI lineage: Eukaryota > Rhodophyta > Florideophyceae > Ceramiales > Rhodomelaceae > Odonthalia > Odonthalia washingtoniensis. Next base: position 10,107 of record JAULBU010030532.1, read on the forward strand.
GTTTCACCTCCTCGATTGGTGTAAATATCTACTGACATCGACGAAGACGTTCGTACAAAAGCAAAGAAAAGCGCGGCACATGATGATTAGAAAGGATGGTTATACAAAAGAAAAGTGAAGAAAAGGGGAGAAATGTTATAGACGGTTATACAAAATACCAACGCATAAAATCAAGATAAAATATGCAGTGTCCTTCATGATACAGTATACAGTGTCATTTCATATTATTCAAAATTCTGATTCCATTATAGAGATATTTAAACCTCGGCACTCGTGTATTGAATTAGGACATAACTTATTCTAGTAATTATAATATTATTAACTATAGCTAATATTATTCACGTGTGAAATTTAATTACAGCAAATGGCTGTTTTGAACTTGTATACATAATCACCTTGAACCAGATGAAGGAAGAATTAGAAGAAGGTAGACACTTTACTAAAAATCCACGACGATAACGACTAAGTTCTCAGGCAGGTTTAAATCACGAAAGGGAGAAGGGAGACCAGATCTACAAAAGACCTACCACGGGTTAACAGCCATTCGTAGAGCGAAAGAAACTTTAAGGTTGTTTGTGAAAGTCTTGATTCAGTAATAGAATCACGGAAATTGACGGGGATACTAAACATATCTCGACCGACCGATTCGCAAAAATACTTTGTAGTATTAGAATAGGGAATCAAAAGGGAGGAGCGAGGATACAAAAAATTTCTGCATCATTTCAAATAACTAACAGAACCATTTACAAAATTCTGTTCATTTTGTTTTGTTTACTTTACTTTACGTTAATAAAAACCTAGATTTATTTTCAACGATAGGTTCGACAATTGGGCGAGCGTTCACCAACAGAGGGTTTGTCATTCTTCGTATGGTGCTGAGATTCTGGCATGTGCGGAAGCACATGACAGAGGGTATAATCTGAAGATGAGAATGATTTCAATATTTTCGAAGCAAAACTTTTCGCATGAATTGAACTTTGACTCCAAAGGCCTTTTTGACACTATCGCTGCTCTACACGAGGGACACAACTATCGTCTCAGACAGACCATTCAAAGGATCCGAGACTCCGTCAAGGAGAAATAATTAAATGTTGTCCGATGGATACAAGGTACTGTTAATGTAGCTGATGCGTTGACGAAACGGAACACGCAATCGCAAAGGATGTTGACCATAATTGCGCAAAGGCAGACGATTGAAGCTATAAATGCGCAGAATATTTTGGTCGACAACGACAAATTGATATGAAGTAACGCATTAAATATTGTAAGAATACGTTGATGATTAGTAGGAATGTGGAAGCCTGCAAGAGATTTTGACACCTGACACACGCCACAGAAGGAATGAAAGAACAACACTTTATTCTGAAGCGATGGTAGGCATGGATAGTGTGAGGAGGAACTGTAGCACAACGAATGGGACGTAGATTAATGAGAAAGCGAGGGTGTACTAGATAATTTCCCCGGTGAGTTTGCACGGAGGATTCTACGGAAAAGGATTGAACGAACGCGAGATGGAAGAGAGAAAGAGTTGAGAGTAGCGTTAAAGCGGAGAGGTTGGAGAGGATTATCTATTAGAAAGAGTCTGAGAACAAAGAAGTGTGTGAGAAAACAAAAGAACACACAGAATGGCAGATCCGAACATCCCTGCCTTTTGCTTTGAACGCTTTTGGTACTTACGACGATCTTGCGTCTTCAATTGAAGAGATTCAACAACGACGTCAGTAGCCTCGTATCCAGAAAGTTTAACATAGTTCAGTACTGATTCTGTACTGCCAGTACTGAGACATTCAACTAAAAAATTTAATTGCTCCAATTCAACCAACGAAATGAGGGGTTATCTCACACGCGTATGACATGCTTTTTTTCATTCAGAAATGACCAATAAGGAACACCTTGGTGCTTCTCTATGAAATAAAATAACATACGTAGTGGAATATACTTTACTGGAACCAATCGTATTAAACTACCGGGGAACACTGTAATATTATTATGTATGATGCACCATGTGTCTAGAATTCACAAAGAATTTGTTTCGGATTTTGAATGCTGCTCTAATTTACAGGCTTATGTTCATAGTTTCTTATCTTATCCTTAGCCTAGTGGTCCAAAGACTGCCGAATAATTCATGATCGGGAGGTTAACGACCATCGGGGTGTGGAATGGAGTGGCATGAAAAAGTTACTTCATTTATGTCCTAACTGACTTAATCCTCAGCAATTTATCCACGCTCCTAATTTTGTACCTTCATCAGAATCCGCCAATGGCACAATTACTTTCTATCGTTCACGCATCCTCTTAGGGATTCTTATGACGCCCAGGTATGTTTCTACGCTGCAGATGCGATTATAAAAATAATTGAAATAACAACCGCGGTTTAGATAAACCTACACATACGTCAAACACGTCATATTGAGAGCATCGGTCCCAAACTGGTCGAAATAGTAGCTCAGTGCAAGAAATTGTCGATATCCTGAGTACTTCCTTCAGGACCCGAATGATGCCCATAGAATCGCAAAAATTTCAATCCCTTTTGAAATTACGGCCAAATGTTTTGGCGAACATCATGTTTTCCAGTATATTTGACCAGAATGATTCTTTCATGGTTCTCTTTTGCTTACATAAATTCATTAGAATGTCTTTGCTGGTTAGTGAAAAATAACTTCAATGACTTACAATTGCCGGATATCCTAAACAAAAATTCTTTACGACAATAGATGCGAATATTTCTGTACATACCGAAAGTCGCAAAATGAACTTTCGGTTATATGCTACAGCGTAGTTGGAATACGAGAGTGGGAACTTTTTGCTAATGAAGGACATACTCTGAACAGATGTGTTGCTGAAGTTGACGGATTGTCTATCAATATTTTTGAACCATATCGGAAATAATGAGGTAACCCACCTGTATATTATAATCAAAAGTGTTTCTTCACTATTAAGATGCAGGAAATATGCAAACCATGTCTTAATTTCACGATTGTATCAAATTTCACGCCTGACTCCTCACATGATGATGTTACGTTGCATTTCAGCACACTTTTTTAACGGTCCAGGGTGGTGGTAGTTGACTCAAATTAGGATACCTGGTGGCTGGTGATGAGGAATCCTTATGTAAATACCAACGTGTTTGTTACCAGAACTGAATGCTTACATTCAAAAGGCGTAGTTTTTGGGTGTATGTAATCTGGGCTCGTAACTAAAGATTTTGTATTCGACGATGTATTAATACTTCATATAAAACTGCGAAAAATGTAGTTTGTAATTTAAGTCACATTGAATGTTATAGTCATCTGTTCACATGCCTTATTAAATCGTCAATGGTCCATCCATAGTAACCATCCACTTTCTCATTTATTTCATGAATAAAAAATTGGACGGTTACTGCCTTTTATGAAGTATAAATTTGTTATTTGTAAGAATGATATGATGGAATATGTGAATGATACATGGAATAATAGCAATATACATTTCAATACATGTATACCAATTTTGGTATACACGATATTAATATTTGTGATATTTGTGATATCATGCGATATAAGATCGAAAAATGAGAAAGAGATGGAGCTATAACAAATTTTATGGAACAGGGGAAATTGAAAGGAAGGGGAAACTATGTAGAAAAAGAAGAATGAGAACCACTATAAACAACGACCAAGAAACACATCCAATAAGAATATATTAATATATCATGTTATACGGTATACAAATTGATCTAATATATGAAAAATGGTGTGGGAAAAGTGTTGTTCGCCTCTCTCAGACCCCTGTATCCCTATGATATTTAATTAATTCTCCTTCCGGTTTCTGTTAATCGAATCTAGTTCTTCCAATTATGTTCCTGTTTACGTATATACAATTATGTGCGTTTTGATGGCACGTGCTGGTAGCGAGTCTCCACCTTTCTTTAAACACGTGATATCGACTTCCACACTAATTAAGTGAGTCAGTCACAAACTCTGGATTAGCGGTCGGTAGCAGGTCTCAAGTGAACATCTGTGCTACGACAACCTGCCTTTCAGATTGCTTTCGTGCGTGTTGAGGTTCGATGACTGCTTCCGTCTATAACACGGATCAGGTGGTCGGCGTGATTACCTTTTTTTGATGCTTTTGCTTCATGTTCTTTATTTAATTCTACCTCTTCTTCCTTCCAGCTCCAACGTGCAAGTTCGGCATGTAATTGTACATGCAAGATAATTCCACACATTATCAGATGAGCGACACGTGTAGTGTGCCATTTATGATTGTCCGCGTATCGTGCTGACTGGCGATACATAATTCTAACTCGAATTGGTCACCTTATAAGTTATGACCCGTGTGTTGTGGTACCTAAATACTGTAAAACATATCATAAAGTAGGGTAAAGGAAAGTGAAAAATTGAAGGAAACGTGTAAAATGTGAAGCAACGTATGAAGAAGTCATATGCCATATAGTGCATGACTTATGTAGCGTCTTCATATGCCAATATTGGTCACCTATAAGGTTTTTTGTACTGAAGTCTTGACAGTATGATTTAGCTTTCCGTTTCGGTTCCTTTCATCTCCCGGTTGCTTTTTCGTCTTGCAAATAAACGCGCAATTCTCGACACTCCAAGTTTTTTCCTTTGTTTGCGACCAAGGACCAACCCAAAGGATCAAGATCAACCGTATTATTTGTCATTAACTTCCACAGGGCTGTATTAGAATTCACCAAATGTTTTGTTAAGGTGTCCGCGTGGTTTCCTCTACCAGACATTTATCCCAACTTCGACAATTCTCCTTTCTCATAGGATTCTTTGAGTGCAGTGATATCTATTTGGAGACGCTTCTCCGTTGTATTTCCATCTTTCGAGATAACATCGAAGACGGTTTTGCTGTCTAAGTATGCTTCAAGTGTCACCGTAAATTGTAGGATTTTTTCTAACATGTTTTTTTGTGAGAATTCATTGTAAAATACAAGGATTAAGGCGTGGATTTCTGACGCCATTACCGATCTGGTAACTCTCTTGCATCGTGAAGTTCCATAGTGGATAATGTTCGCCGTGCCGCGTTCGTACATCATCAGAATGACAAAGCCTAATTGACTTTTCAATCCTCTTGCGTTTACAAAGCTCGCATTTGTGAGAACTACTAACTTGATTGATGGTAAGTGTAGGCTTTTGTATGTTTATCCTATGTCCTTTTTTCTCCGTAAGTGCAGGATAGTCTTTTTCAGTATGATAAATTCCTCTGCCATTGTTGGGTCTGCCCCGGTAGCTATGAGTTGAAGGCTGGCACACACATCCGCGCGACTGTTAACTCCAATGTATTGGATAATTTTCCGTTGAATTTCAAACCAATCTTGTTTGTTTGGGATAAATTCTTTGTCAATTTTATCAGTTTACGTCATCATGATCCGTCCTGGTGCTGATCTTCTTATACCAGATCTATTGAAGGTAATTGGTGTTGTGGGCAGGATCTCCCTTGGTTTCACCTTGAACTTATAAGCCGCCATCTCCTCGTCCGTCAAGAATTCTTCTATCCCTATACCGAAGCTATCATCGACCTGCAGTATTATCATGAATTGTAACGTACCATTTTTATCATGTTTTGTCAGCACGCAGGGGTACATCGTAATTTTTTCATGCAAAGTGTTTCAGTGGGATGATCAAGATATTTCAAGTACCAGTGCAAGCCGCTCTCAGGTATGCCGTAGAGAGGCCTCAAAACGCGTAGAAAAGTCCCTTCTGGTAGGTCCATTTCAGCTGTTGCGGTAATGTATACTTCCCTCTCTAAATCGCGGTCTCTTTGGATGTACGCTTGGGTAATATGCCGTGAGAAGGTGGACATGTTGTGCATTGAGGCTGCCAAACTAAGAAGGAGTAGTTGTGAGGATCGTTGTACTGTTGGCACCCGTGTTGCAATGGATGACGCTGCTTCGTCTGAGAAATTTAGTCCTACCAATCTGGAAATTCGGCGTAATCCTTGTCCTGCTTTCTTTATCTCGTCGATAAACCGGGATCCGAACAATCTCACCCCATCCGGTATGTCACATCGATCCACTGCAACAAATGTTCCATTCTTCAGTAGTCCTTCTAACTCGTCACGTCTAGATTGGGAAAAATCCCCTTTTAATTTCCTCTTTCTTGTACTCTTATCCTTGTGTTCCATTGTCACCATAACCTCTGGTTCCTTGTCACTTGTATCTCCAAAGTTAATTTTTGATTGTATGAAGGGATTTACGCTAGATGGAAGGAATATACTCATACCATACCTTGATTGAACTACTGCTTTTTCTCCTTAGATACTTATGGAAGTATATGGTCCGTCACATTGTTTGGTTTTGGGTCAATATACTAGAACCTTTGCTCCAGCTGGTAATTCTCGGGGCCTTTTAGATGTCTCTAAAACCTCTAGTCCACCCTTCGTTCTTAATACAAATGAAATCCTGTGTTTGGCTTGTTTCTTCTCTACTTCTAGCATAGTCTCTGTGATGGCTTTAGATTTTTGCATTTCCGAGAGTGGTGGTGAGCCTCTGACCCGACAAGGTATGACCCCGAACACAAGTAAGATACGGCACAAGCCTTCTGGTCACATT
>JAULBU010030543.1:0-16658 GCA_032358235.1 Odonthalia washingtoniensis
GGGTGGATCTTCCTAGACCCAGACGATGGCACCCATAAATAAACCTAAGTTAGAACACACGGTTGAGAGGCCCCTTTAGTGTGCCAGAGTCGGCATACAGAGTGGTTTTATACAACGCGGTGAGGTCGTCAAACGAGTCGGCTCTGATCATCACACACCTCCGCAGCACCCGAAATGGATGCCCCCACAAGCTATCCAGCCACAGCTATCACCCAAGACATGTCGAAAGAGGTCACTGAGGGAATACAAAGCTCGTCGAATCAATGGAATATCATCGGAAAACTCGACGAGGCAAACTTGAGTTCCGCGTTTGTTCGGCTGGTCCGTATGATTTAACGTGGGAGCCCCACTGCCACATCCCACAGGAGCTCATCTCCCTCTATTTCGTGCGCCCCCGACAGAAGTGGGCACCCGTTTGGTCCGCCTTTTCTTGAAGGTTCTCCGGCGATAATTGTTCAGCATGAACACAAGGTGGCGTGAAAAAGGATTACAAGACCTGATCAATACGTGCATACCAGCTCGTGGAACCATTCTCCACTGGCTAGGAACAAGTGCACCACGCGGATGCGGAGCAAGAATCGCGTGCGACCGGGCCTGCGATGTCAAGGAATGCATTATACCCAACACGAAAAGCCTGCATAGTTCGCATCCGCACGGGCATGGGTGCATCTAGGGATAGGGGTCGCTAAAGAACAGACGAGCGATGTGGATCAAAGACTTATATGATGGATGAATCTCGCGCCCACAAGCGGTGGCGAGGAGCATAGACGAAAGTAGAGGATCAGTGGGGAGTATAAGGAGACGAGATGATATATCGCATAGGCTGAAACAGCACGAAGAATCGCACGCATAGAAAGGGGTGATGCTGAAATCGAACACACCCGGTGTAATCGCACGCCAAACGAGCGCCAGATGATTAAGCACACGACGGTAAACAGGAAAGTGCAGGTCGTCACACGCACGAAATAGTGTGTGACACACAAATGGAGTAAAGGAGTTATAATCTGGAAGATACTCGGATGATACATACCAAGCCCCAATTGGCGCCCTTTTGAAGCCGGCTTACGGCCCAAATTCACCGCAAACCCCCAACGCTCGGCTCTTCCCGTAATCTCCACTCCACGTACTGCTCTTCTTCTTTCGACGGGATCACCTCCACCACCACCGGCCGTTCTAAATCAAACATACTCTTTCCTAACACATCGAAGGGACTTCCGAAGCGCCAACATGTGGCCAGAATTCAGTTCGTCGAATCGACCGACTGCATTTTGGCCACATGTTTTGGTATTTCCAAACAAACCGCACCCGGGGTGAGACGTGGCCCTCCAAATGGCCACCCACACCCCTCAGACATTTCAAGAACGGACACGTCTATGTCCAACTTCCGCTCACACGATCCATTCCCATCACCATTGGCGTAAAACATTCCACACCGGATCTTACTCATGTCCGATTTGCTGCCGAGAGGCACCCACGATGGGTACGCACGACAAGCTACCACCCCTTCGAGTACTCCGCTTACCCCCCGACACGTCTCACCTTGACAGGTTCTGTCCCCTTCTTCAACAACAACTGAAACAGCCACTTCTTATACAATCTCTAACCGCTTCAAGTCCACCCTCTACACCTCTTGGCGGACTTCGAATCCGCCTTCTCAAAGCTTTGACCTACTTCCATTCCGCCTTCGAAAATAGTTGGTGGACTTCCAGTCCGACTTTCATAATACCTGGCGCACTTCCAGTCCATCTTCCACAATCCCTGGCGCACTGCAAGTCTGCCTTGTCAACTCTTTTGCGGATTTCCAGTTCGCCTTCCACAATTTCTAGGGGATTCCAGTCCGCCATCTCAAATTATTGGCGGACTGCATGTTCACCTTCTACAATTATTTTCGGACTTGGTTCGCCAACGTATGTATGAGCCGGAATTCTGTCCGCCTTCCTCCGTCCCAGTGGGATTTCCCCAATTTCTTTTACTACATCCCCCTCCCGACTATCACGACTACTCATCATCAAAAAAGTTGAAGGCTGGGAGTCGAATCAGATCATCAGAAACAATGGGGATACAGGCTTTACCCTATTTTCCACATTCAGGCCCCTATTTCAACCAAAGCGACGCGGCATTCATCCCCTACTAGTAGGGAAACTCCATACGACCGTCTTGACGATATTCGTAAACCCCCGTACCATCAGCCGTATCGTAACCGCTGCGTGGCTGAGGTACGGTATCATGACCACTATGTCGAGTTGGCCGATAGCCGGGCTACTTAATATGTATTGTCACTTTCTACGATGTTCTCCGGGGTCCCTTATTATTGCTCTGTGTATTCTGCTCGCAATTCGTAGAAATGCGGTAGGTTTCGACCTTGGTCCTGGCAACGTCAATTGCCTTTACGGAATTCGATCGAAGATACGCGAGGTATCTTTGTCAACTCTGATTCGCAGTTGATTGACAACCAGCCGCGCGTCGATAGCGTGGAGGTAGTCTTTTGTCCATCGCGCTGGGTGTTCCCTAACCTAGGCATGGTCGTTTGGATTTCTACTAACGTCGATAGGTTCACCATATGATGATTAGTGTTCAGAGCATATGCTAAGTTTGATTTATTGATAATGTCTATCTCTTATTGTTGTTCCCCCCTTCCACCCTCTTCGACGGTTTTTATATAAAGGAATCTATTTGATTCTAATTATTGAAATTTGCATACGTGTACTAGGATCTTTTTCTAGTATATGCCAAAATACTGGAATAGATTCAAATTATTCGAACACGTGTGATCCTAGTTTATTATCCCTAATCAAATGATCTTTCGTTACACTTGTCAGTTCTCACTCCGTACAGTAGCGTTGTAATGATGTATTCAAGAGAACATTTCGATTTCTCCTGTATCCTTATAATGGTGATTTACCGCATTACACCTGTCCGTGCTAGGGTGCGTACAGTAGTCTTGTAACGACTTGGGTCTTTCTTTTACGCCTTTTCTCGTCTGTGCCCTTTTGTCTCCACTCCCCTAATGTGCCGTGTGGTTTTCCATCGATCCCATTCTATGCTCTCCTCCCCATACCTCCTCGTACTGCCTCTCGCAGTCTTCACCTCCTCGTATGCCTCGTGCTGCCTCTCGCCGTCTTCTTCTTCTCTTATCCCTCGTGCTGCCTCTCGCCGTCTTCCATCTTCTCTTGGGCCTCGTTCCTTCTACCTCCCGCCGCTTCCTCTTCATACCTTCGATCTTCTTCATCGTCATCATCCTCAATGTTACCATCGTCTGCCTCTCGCAGTCGTCCTTTCTATGTTGTAGATCGTCGTCATCATCATCATCAATGCTACCATTTTCTTTTTCCTCCTCACTCCGTCGCGCCGCCCACCTCCTGATGTCCTCTGACCTACCCCTTGGTTCCTTCTCATCGTCGCCATTTCTTCCTGTTTCCATCATCCATCGTATCCCTTCTCTCACCTTCCGCGTCGCACGAACTTCTCATTAGATTTTTACATCTACACACTACGACTCAGGGAAGCGTCATAAACGTGACGGTACCGGCCGGCGCGGCCACCTTCGGCGACATGCATACCGCCACGAATCCCCTCTCCAACCCCCGTATAATAAGCCAAATCGGTGTCCGGTGGTAATCGCGGGCACCACGAAGTCGATTCCAGGGGCGGTGACTTAATTCCTTCTCCGCCAGGCGTCGGGGTGGGGGCGAACGTGGGACAGCAACTCGGTCCACAAACGATCATTTTGCGTTGAGATCCCCTCATTATGGGCCTGGAGGAGGTGAACCATACCTAATAGTTCGTCAACTCGCCTCTCGGCACGGCTGTCACTCGACGACGCGGGCACCGGTTCCACCGCCCCTCCTGGGGCCCGTTCTTGCACTTCATCGTGCTGTGAGCTCATATTCCCCCCACGGTTGACGACGGAGGTCAACCGCTCAATTAACTTGTGAGTCTTCATGAGTCCTCAGCTGAAAACATCGAATCGTAGCGGAGAGGCCGCGATGATGCCCTACCACGTCTGATAATCGTACGCTGAGACGTACCCAATCCGCGTACGGTATGACATCCCCCACGCCGGACGGGCGATCCTCTTGGCCGCACACGTGACGCTCAGACGCAACGATTACCGGGCCACCACCATCAACGCGGGCTGATACCAGGTGTCGGCCCTCGTTGATGGTTACGGCTACGGGCCGTAGCCGACTACGCAACATCGACCTCTTCGACATCATCACCGCCCGCCCGCACTCCATGGCGAAGACCATCTTTGCTGCCTCAGTCCAAGCTGCCGCTCACACGGCAGCCACGTGGTCACCGCTCAGGTTCGCAGTTGAATCGACCATCGTCAGTTGGGCAATTGGTTGAAAATTTGGGCCGAAAATTGGCGGGAAAAGAATATTGATTTAATATCGACGAGTTTCGCACGTCGTAGAGTCTAGAGGAAACCACATTGTGTTTCCATCGATATTATTGGGAGGAAGTGGTGTAGTACCTCGTCAGGAGCCGGTACTGGGAGCTTCCCACACTAATATTGTCTTGTAACTCTGTTTTCCCCTTTTCCACCTTTCATTTTCCTTCTGTCTTCTCCCCTTTTGACACGCTTTTTCCGCTTTTCTTCCCTCCACAACGTGTAGTGCTACACACCTGTAGACTTGGGTCTACCGGTCTATAAGCACCACAAGTTCTTAGACAATAAGTACCGTCTTGTCGGCGCCAACTGGGCAGGACCGGGACGGGAATATTTTCCCTGGTGATGGCTCGGCCCCCAACTCTCGCCTCAATTCCTGCGAAACTCCTTGAAGTATCCACCAGACGCACCTACGAACTGTCGCGACGAAAACTGTCCTCCAGTGCTCCTCCATGCGCGCCCTCCAAAAGGCAGAACTAGTTGTGTTGGAGCACGGGATCGTCTGAACCTCCGTCCTCTCCTACGCGTCGGTGTGTCATTCCACCGTCGTGTCGAGCATTAATCCCTCCTCTGCTAACCCCCTAATTTTCCCGGTACCCCCAATCCACGCTGGGTGGGGTACTACACGTTACAGATCCCTGTGCAAATTCCTCTCTGTTCAGTTTTCGTCGGCGCTTATTTGCAGCTATTATATGACGTAGCATGGTTTCTGATACCACCATTTTGATTGGTACACATCCACATTCATACCACCGGGGACAGATGAAAAGCTTTCCCTTGATTTTTGGAACTGTTGGTTGATTTAACATCTCGTTCAGGGCCTGCAGGCATGAACAGAGTCGTCAAAGCATACTATGCTTAGTAAGAATGAGATAAATGAACTATTGTCTATTGTTATGTAAAACCTTTTCAATTTTGCATGGATTTTAGGACACAACGTTGGGGATTAAAGAAGTGATTAAATCGGATAAATGTTATCCAAGAAAACGAAATTTTAACACAAACTTTTATTGTCCACGAATGGGGCAGTATATTATTCGATAGGAAAAATCAAATTTTTGAAAATAAATAGAAAAAGGTTCTCTATTCAACTTGCATTCTGCCAATCGAAATCTGGTTTTACTTTTCCGTCCCTCTCGTCTACTCCACGGCATCAGAAAAATGCGCGGTTTTGTGCCATCGTATTAATCAGTTAAGTGTCAAAATGAACAACGGAAACAACCCCACGCTATCCTCAAAATTATGCAAAGGAAAATCAACAACAACACAGTTGTAATGTGTATTGCGTGCTAATGATGCCAACATTATGCTGTTAAACCTGGCCGATTTTCCACTTGTCACTTAGTCAGTTTTTACTCAGTCAGTCGGCTTTTATGACGTTAATACATCATTTCACTCATTATTCCGATCTTGAGCCATATTCCAAATGACATCAATTCACATGGTAATTGGCGATTGCATGGCCAGTTGATATCTGACAAAAAATGTACTGTTACAATGGTTCAATTAGAATTAATATTCCCCTTGGGTTGTTTTCGTTCCTGAACTTCATCAACATCCCTCAGCATGAGAATAATAAGATCAACTTACGTTCCATTTAATATTCTCATAATGCCTATACAGGTATTCTCCCCGTGGATCCATATATTTATGTAACTTATCAACACTTTAATGATGATATAATATATATAATTTGTACATAATTTACATTTCATGTTGATATACAATTTATGGAAACGAACCGGACCCCACTGATTTAGAATTCCTCCAAATTCTTCTGCAATTGTACAATGCACCAGCCAGTTTCTCGATATCAGAATCCCGGAATGGAGAAATGAAAATCATCAGTAAGATGGAACAAAAATACTGTGATGTTCGGTAAAGAGAGGATAATGATCATAAAAATACAGCGACACTGTCGTTATGTGCATTGTAAGAAATTGTAAAATGAGTCACTTCAGGAAATACGACAGATTCCAGAGGTTTTGAGTCATCACGACTGTTGACAGATGAAACTCCACCGAATGATGATCATTCTATATACTAACATTTGTCAACAGTTTCCACATCCAGTTAGAAATTTAGCAACCTTCTTTCGAGTAGGTGGATTCAAGCCATCTATAATCTCAATTATTCTGAAGTTCAGAATCATTGAGATTATAGATGAGTTGAGTAAGTCAGCGAGGAAGGTGATAATACTCGATGACATTCTTCTATTGTGATGAATTCATTGTGAGCGCGTCACTTGTGAAGCGAGATGAACTCTGACCTGGTGATAGAATTTGAAATCTCAGTCTATACCTAATTAAAAACAAACAAGGAACTCAAAACTTAATCATAACAGTGAAGAAGGACTCTAAACATAAATTTATATACAATATAATGTATCTTTTATACTCAATAATAAATGTAAAATATTTATCAATTTTCTTTCTTTCGTTTCACTTGAACCAAACCGTTATTTAAAGTAAAATTACAATCATTGTCCATCTGAAACGTTTTCAGTACTGTTACAATTTTTACTTCTCGTTTCCCATTCAACTCATCCTTCTTCTGCAAGCAACCGTATATTGGAAACGAAAAATTCCGACGTTACTGATTGAAGCATAACAGAGACATAATTGAATACAAAAAGTGAAAGCTTCTTTGTGCTGCGTCGAACCATCTCCATCCAGTTGGGTTACCGATCGTATTTAACAATCGGTAAATCTGATCGGTAACACAATTGAGAAAAAAATAATTGCAACTCTCGAGAGTTGCAATTATATTTTTTCATAATTATGATCCCACCAGCTGATATGAGAACTTTTATAGGAAGTCAGAAAAGCAGTGTTGATAAGTTGTGTGTCCAGAAGACAACAGTAAATGCCCTTCTTGAAAGATCCAAATTTGACAGTCCCGTTTGAACGTTTGAATTCAACACCCCCATTTTCTCCAATATGGCGTTCGAAACAAGGAGTGAATTTTGGAATAAATATCAATGTTGCGGTAGCTGTGAATGATGGAATAAAAAGGTTAACTAAGTCAATGGTAGGCCGAAAGTACATTCAATTTAATACGAACGATACAAATAATGTCATAAACTCGGATTCTATGAAATGCCTGGAAGGTTTAATGATGATTCATATACCATACCTATATGGATCCCATACATGGGACCAGGCTCGCTCTAAAAGATCAAGATATTGTTACCTAATAGTTCTTGAGGCTGCTTCCCTAGATTGAAAGGTTGTTTTCCTGTAGTTTGCTTATTATTTGCTGATACGAGAATACTGCAAACATAAAATGAAGTGCAGACTTAGGAAGAAAGAGACTAATCCTACAAATAGTATGGTTAATGAAGAAAACCTTATGTGACCTAAAAGTTTTTTTACTGCTTAATCTCCTGCAGATGTTGTCATAAACTCTGTCAATTGTACTACTACTGTTAGAAGTTCTACTTCAACTTCCATCGAACTTGGAAATGTTGAACGCGGTCAATCTAAAGTTGATGTTGCCAATAAAATTAGTGGAAATATCAACATTTCCAACAACATTACAGATGAAAATGTTCATAATACTGATGATTAAGATGTTTCTTTGGTAGATGTTTTAGGGAAAAATCTTGCAGGTCGGGTAAGTGGTAATGTAGACATCAATGACACCGAATTCAACATCTTACAACATCTTGAACGATCTCCACCATGTGTATCATATGAATAACTTGATTATCACAAAAGCGGTGTATTGGTACAAAACGTGTACCACCACAGCAACTTGCACTACCATCAAAATCCGTGCCACCATTTCAACCTACATAGCCGCTATTAAGGGAACTGCCATCAGTAAGTGCACCTCTACCAATAAGTGCATCGCAACCAGATGTATCTACCACAACCACGAAACCCACTTCCAAGACTAGTTATACTGCACCACTAAAACATACTGTCCCTCCCCAAACAGACCGTACCTCCAAAACCGACCCCAGAACCATCTTCATCTGCACCAATGTCACCATCTGAAATTTCTCATCTTCAACAGAGAAGTGATGATGTACCACATCTAATTGACGGTGCTTTATCCGCAGGAAGCCATTTACTTACCAATAAGAGCGCTAGTGGTTCTCTGAGGCATTCAAACAAACTAGGTATGGTGTTCCAGTTTAATAAGGAGCGCTCTGTTGTATGGAATGTTGGAAATTCATCTGCAAATACTGCTCATCTTAGTTGATTTTTTTCATTAGAAGTCAATCCAAACATTCACATCGGACCGTTTTAATAATAAAACACCGTGTAGTAGACATCAGACAAATATTAAATTTTGTACACGTAAAAACACAAACGTCTATCTCATTTTAAAAACCTCGACGTATTTTGTGCTTACATTTTTGTATTTTTACTAATTTTGACATCAAAAGTTTTAAATCATTCATTTCAACATGAAATTTTAGTAACTAGGGACATAAATTAGGTAAACGTTGTAATTTAGATATCAGATTGTTCAGAATTACTGTAAGTTCTCATCACTTGACCCAAAAAATATTTCAGAATCGAAATTCTATTTTCTGATATTTACAAATGCTATATTTTCGCCCTACATTTTGCACCGCATTATAGTAGTAGAAATGAGAATGAAAGATTGTTCTCTTTTTGAACCACAGTAAAATTTTTTAAAATTGTTGCGGTTCCGAAAGAAAGCATTCTGCCTATTTAATTATCTAATACCAAAATTTGGAAATATATATTCCGGTTGCTCTCTGTTCACCTCATATTTTACACAGTAAATACAATGTGCTCTCTTTTGACCACCGCTTCTTCACGGGTTATGTTCCTTAGAATACGCTTTTCTTTATTAGATTGAAATATGGCATACGAAAAAATCTCTCAAGTAGACTCCACGTACCACCAAACAGTTGGATGTGACCGTACAGTACAAGGTTGTGGGAGCCATCAAAACACCGCAATTATCAATAGTGTGTGAAGAGGTCCGTCGCCATTCCCATGTGTGTTTTAATACACGTCGGAATTGTGACGGACCTTGCAAATCATGATCTGACACAAAAGAAGGAGATAATCCCACCAAAATAATATCCGTCTTCGCATGCTAACTTTCGTGGACAGGAGTGGCACTAACAGGAATCAGTAGAGTTGATCTCATGAAGCTGCGGGAAATGGCGAGAGTAGCGGAGTGTGTTGGAATTTTGTTCTTAAGTTTTGACTCAAACTACGTTTAAGCAAATTTCAGATACGAACATTCATATCATTAGAAATACCATAAGAGAATAAATATAAAATATATATACTTTTCACAGAGTGTTTATTAAATAATATGACCACCGCGTCCATTCCTAAAACGGCTTTAAAACTGTTTTGTATGAGGAACCCCCAGGTTATCGATATCGTACAGTAAATATAACTTCACGGAAAAATATACATTTATGAATTTCAGTTCATTCGTACCCGTACATGTTTTTCTAGTTTTACCTACTGTCTTTAAATATTCTCATCATAAATAATAATCGAAAAATAAGTACATACGTTTCAACAACCAGAGCCACTCAAGCCGTTCTTATTAAATCAATAAGAGAAGAAGTACAAATTTCTCCCTTTTCAATGAGGGCAATATGTTTGAAAAAGAAAAAAACAAGTAGCAGGGCATGACAATGGATGTCTAAATCGATGTGAAAGAATAGAAAATCGTTTGAGAAGTATATTCATCGTCTCATGTCTAGTCAAAATGCGTCGGTATGAGACACATTCCCCGCTTGTAGATTCAGTATCTTTTCGGAGTCGTCATACACCTCTCTGTATTGTAACCACAATCAGCAACCACTTTTTCGGATAAATCTAAACGGTCTAGCAAGCGTGATTTAATGTTTTTTAAATAGGGATGCAGGTCAAATCGGAACGGGCCATGAACCCATACTATGTTTCCACCATTTATTGAAACGGCTTTTTCATACCTCCAACCTGGACCGTTGCATTTATGTGAAAACTACCGTATATTAAAGTTTGTTGGCTCATAAATGGATACATCTGTTCCATGAAAGGACATAAATGCCCCCTTAAGTTAGTCTTTCAAACTCATTTAAATTGTTTGTGGTTTCTTCCGAATTCTTTTCCATGCCTAAAAATAAATCCACCAGTTACAAATTCAATTTATGTGATTTATACATCCATAGATGTATCCTGTATGGGTGCCGCCCATACAAAGTGTATATGATGCCAGAGATTGAGTTTTTAGTGGGTGAATCATAAAGTTTCATAAAGTTTTTAGTTTAAAATATTAAACATTTTACCTATAAAATATATATAGTGCAGTACAACCCCTCAATAGTGATAGGGTCTGTGGCAGAGGATCATATCCTTTTTGATGGGGCTACCACTACCCGGGGCACTACAGTACAGGTATTATAAAGTGTGTTTATAAAAAAATAGCCGATTTGAGAGGCTTTACGAATAATTAATTTTGACATTTGCCAGAAAATCTTGTTTTAAGAATCTTGAGACACGTCTTAAGTTTCTCTGTGTGTAATTTGCCGACGAATTTCTTTCTTGGAACAGATTTTATTTAGGGTTTTTGGACACGTCATAATTATTGGTATTTTAAGGGATGATGAATGGGTGTAATTGCATCATATCTCATTCTGTCTTTCTCCAATTTTTCTCAAACTTTTTGAATATGTTCAAAAGAGGCTAAAGAACAATTCAGATTGAAAAAAGTTGAGAAAATTGAAACAACTTCAAGAAGACATCAATAAACTCAACAAAATGGCGTCACATGGATTTACAGACTCAGAGAAAGTGCAGTGCGTACTTTGGACTGTAGAAGGGCATGGATGCACAGCTATTCAACGGAAGTTTCGAACGAGGTACCAAAAAGCAGCACCAGCTCGCTCTAGCATTAGGCGATGGTACGAAGAATACCAAACTAGAGGAAGTCATTCTCACGTGGGTGGAAACGGTCGACCACAGATTAGTGATGAGAACAAAGACAGAATAAGAACTATGTTCAATGAAAACCCCAACTTGTCTTTGAGAAATGCGGCTGCTCAAATAGGACTGCATCATACGACAACATGGCATTTTCTGAGAAGAGATTTGAAGCTCTTCCCGTACAAACTACAAATACATCAACAAATCGCTGTTCAAGACAAGCTTAATAGAATTAATTTTGCGCAATATTTTCGAAATGGGTTGAGAAATGATTCAGAATTTCTCAAACGCATCGTTTTCCGATGAGTGCAAGTTTTCACTTTCCGGATTTGTGAACAAACAAAACTGTCGGATATGGGGTTCGGAGCGTCCGGCAAAGGTGTACCAAACGCCGCAGAACTCTCCCTCCATTATGGTTTTGTGCGCCCTGTCAAGAAACAAAGAAATTTTACCTTACTTCTTCGAGAACAAAAACGTGACAGGAGAGAGTTATAAAAAGATGCTTCACTACTATGCATTTCCAAGACTTCGAGATTATCCAAAAGACATGATTTTTCAACAGTATGGTGCTCCTCCTCATTATGCCGTTATATTGTGTCAGTATTTAGACTGAAAGCTCCCAAACCGTTGGATGGGGAGAGGCAGTCCGATTTTGTGGCCTCTTCGCTCGCCAGATTTGACGCCTTGCGAGTAATTTTTATGGGGATATCTAAAAGATATTGTGTACCGTAAACACCCTGTCACAATGCAATAACTAAAGCATAAAATTACGCAGGCTGTTTAAACCATCGACGAAGATACTTTGAAAAAGGTCTACAAAAATATGGAAAATCGTTTATGCTTTGTATTGAGAGAAAGGGGTGGTCATTTCGAACATCTACTAAACTAAAAAAACTTATGGCTATTTTCAAAAATATGCACTATTAATCACCTTAAATGAAGTATTATTGTCCTGATAATAGCTTGCAACTTTCGGCTATTTTTTATCAACACCCTGTATATAATAAAAATACTTCGACACTATCGCAGTATGCCATATATGAACTATTTCTAAGAACCAGTGTTCCTTATAAATAGTTCATTCATACTGTTACTTAGTAAGTAACAGTATGAATGAAATATTTGTTACTAACAAATATTTCATTCATACCCTTCATCCATCTGCGCCATGCCCTACTATGGCATGGCTCAGATGGATGAATGGGAAATAGATACTGGCATAGTCATTGAAGTATCCCACTATGTGTCTACATCCAAGAATCCACCGAAGGGGACGAATCAGTCCCCGTCCAGACCATGTCTTGCACATGATATAGCCAAGGACAGACCCATTTACTTCGATGACCCCCCGAACATGACTCCGATTCCATATCCGCCTGAACATGTACTAGTTCGAAGAAAGTGAAACGGAGAGAAAATTGTTTCCTCCGAATAGTTTTGTTTCTCCTTTTTATACAGATGTTTTCTGAAAAAGTTTCAGTTTTTCATTCACATAGTACATTCATTTTCACGTACATTCTCACTGTTGTATGATATTACTCATACATAATTTAGTATTTGAAATAGGTTTCCTATATTTTTAAACTTTTACCGCTATGTCGCGTGTCCGTTGCTGCGAGCGACAGGCTATAAGTAGAGCTGTTGCTTGCAAAAGTAGATTTAATTATATATATAATGATTTTTTCAACTTTCTTTCTTTAGCTTCATATACATGTCACAGAAGAGCATTATTGTGTCTGAAAAACCATTTCGCCGTTTACTTGAACTTCAGCAACTGTTCACTGAAAAATAGTATTGTCAGTACTTCCTTCAATATTTTGTTCCAAATGCATATCACCGTTTCCGATCTCGATAAATCGATTATATAACAATCCATTTTTCAAAAACAGTCAGTTGAATATCATATCCATTGTGGATAATTTCTATTGAGCCGTGCAACAGCCGGGCACGCGATGGAGTATAAAAATGGAATAACATTCCATTTTATTACATATTATGTAAAAAATGGATGAAAACAGAACAGTGTTCTGTCTTCATCCATATTCTTTCATAATTTGTAAGAATTCGATATGTACCACAAATTAGAATGTTTCAGTGAACATTTTTACAAGCAAACAATGACACAGGCTGTCGCATAATTTGGATATAATTTTTTATTGGGATGAGATTGCAACAACTGAATAAACGGCAACAATATGTTTTACGGGATTGAATGGAAATCGAAAAATATATAAGAACCATACTTTGATAAGTAAGCGTATGAATAAAATAGTTGTTAGGGCATGGCACATATGGATGAAGGGTAAATCGCCATTTTCGATAATGCTATGAAAATCCTATAGTTAATATATAGTCATGAACGATATATAATCGGAATATACTAATTGGTGTCAACATGATTAACATGATCGCTACCGTAATCAGGGAAAAGTTCTTCACCAGTTGTAATGGGATGTCGCGACGGAATCTCCAAATTCTTGTACAAAGTTACAGCTACATGTGTTCTCAACTTCTTATTCTGCACAAAACAGCAATTTTCAAGTCTTGGGTCTACCATTTGTTCAAGAGGAGATGAATTATCATCAGGCAGATAGGCACAATCATTGATGTATCTTGTTACGCACCATGGTGCTGCTACAATCCATACCCTTTTCTTGCTTCTGTCTGCGGCGTTGAAGTTTTGGGTATAGTTAGAACCAAATTTCATGAACTGGGCTTTTGTTACAAAAAGCAACACATTTCTAAGAAATATCCGTGCAGCTTGAATATCTTCTTCCGTGTCGTCTATGTATGACTTATCGTTCAGTATCTGCCGACCTAAAACTGTATCCAGTAGGATCCAGCATAGTTCCAAACATAAATCATCCCTATCACCTCCAACAAATTTTCTGTGCTTTGGTAGTAGCATACTCCATTTCCACAGAAAATGTACCTGCACAGTGATCTACAACTAACTTATCTGGACGGGTAAAGTTCTCGATGATGTCCATCAACCATTGTGTTTTTTCTCTTCTCGGAGCATAACTCTTGCACCGTCGGCTCGTGGTTTCGAAGGCAAGAAAATCTTCTCTCTGCTTGTAACTATTGGTATGTTGTTAATTTAACTACATATTCCTGGATGAACTGTATGAATTGTCCCGAGACAACTGTAGTTGATGCTTCTCAAAGCGTGGTTCCACTCCATACCATTCTTCCCTAAATCACTGCTTGATCAACGACAGATAGATGCGAGAGTTTAGGTATTCTGGCATCGGAATTGTAACAAACACTTTTCTCTGTATTATGAAGCGAAATCTCCTCCACACTTAAGTCACTGATTAGAGTCTTAATTCCTTTTCCAATTGCATCATGCTCGGGGTTTTGAAAGGGATTTCTTTGACTGTAAATGTGTAACCAATGATGAAAATTGCAATGTCGAGCAAAACATATGTGCATGACTGCCTTTTATCATGACTACATCACAAAATTTCACAAAACCTGCCATGTCCTCCTCATCAATTTGATTGTGGTCCGAATTTTTTCGGAGATTATCGAACCTTTTGTTGTTGGTGGGGTCTGACGAAACGAAATCCACTCTGTAATATAGAGTTGTACCACTAATATCCTGATTAATATCATCAAGTTCTAGAAAATGACAGTCGTAGCAAAATAAATAGTCTTGCATACTGTTCAATAGATCCATATCGACTTGAGCCACAGAGATGAAAGTATTTGAAACAGGTGTTATAATTTCCTCTTCTTCTTTAGCTTCTGTTGTTTTCCCGAAGAAGCATTTTCACCAGCATCAATTTATTCAGTATCATTTTCAGCTTTACCATGGTGTTTCCAATCTGTAATCTTATCAAAACAATCTTCGATTTTTTTTTCTTTCGTGAGCCCAAAGGCTCAAAGCTCGAAGACTTCCCACGCTTTCCAGGAAAATTTGAATGATTATACTGAGTTGTGTCATAGTTAATGATAATCACCTCTATCGGGGATGTGGTCTGAACTTCTGGAACGGTAATATTCAGAGAATTGGACACAGTACCCGGTAGGTCACAAAAGCATTGTGGTAGTTCCAAACTGTCTGATTTGCATAATAATGGTGCCAAGAATGGTACAGTTTCCATGTTAACATTTGACTCATACATCATATTATTGACCAGAATGGTATTCAGGCTGTTAAAACGTTTCTTGCTGATGTATCAGAATGTCGCATCCTGTTCTGTTGTGAGGTTCCGAGAACTTGGGGACACCTAATTCTTATTTAACAATTTGACCATCGTCCTCATGGAATCTACATCCTGTGTGAAACGAGATATTCCCTTTTATCTTGCAGCTATAAGCATGAAGGTAGAAGTATCGTAGTCGTGATATATGTACGGGAGAGGTATTGCGCTAACGTGATGACTGTTGATAGCATGACCAAGTCTTTCCCAGGCTTTAAGAATGGTCTGAGAAATGAACCCAATTATTGTTCCAGTGTACTGTTTGATGTTAAACAGTTTCTTGTTTTGTTTTCTTGATATAAACTCTGTTATAACAGCGATGCTGTGAAAGAAGAGAAGGAATTCAAAACATGATGGGATAGTCATGTTGAACGGGATGTTCGTTATTTTTTCGAAGTGGACTGAATGATCAAGTGAAAGAAAGATGGTCCAACCAATAATCCAGTCGAAGTTTCCCTGCTTCTGAATAAATTAGTGAAGACTTTCAGTATGCGTTGATCCCTGTATTCGTACATATGCAATGCGAGGGATGCGCGAGAGATCTGCCGAACTTGTTGGGAAACCATTTCTGCAAGTACATTGTCGCCCAGCCCTTCCCTCGACGGGGACGTGGTAATTTCCAGCGACTTCTTCCTTTTGGTTGATTTCTTCTCGAAACGTCTTGTTATTGACTTGGATATTGGGTCATCATCATTCCTGATCCATCGGAGGTAATCAGGGAAGTTGACGTTCTTGAGGTTGATTTTATCCTTGTACGAATTACTATCGTAACTATCCATGAATCCAAAGAGCAGGAAACGTGTGAACTAATTCATCGGTAATTCCATTCGTGCATCAGAGGTAGTAGAAGACATTATTGTTGTTGAGAAGATAATAATTTAAGAATTGTTGTGGTGAGAATGTATGGAAGAAGTGTTGTCGTGTGGAAATGGTTGGTGAAGGATATTTCAAGTCGTACGCAATAGTGTCTAACTGTGTCGTGTTTGTAAGCATATGTGATTCAACCTCATATTTTTGCTCCTCGAAACACCTCAACATTTTCAACTCATTTGTCAGACAAACATTGTTAAGATCCATCTCCGCATTATCATCATCATCTCATCCTATGTTTTTACAACTCATCTTAAATTACTGTACTACATT